>APFE030514343.1:99648-120202 GCA_000404065.3 Pinus taeda
TATTTCATTATTTGCCATTTCAAACTCTAATGATATATTTCTCATTGTATAGATCTTGTTGAGATCTTTCCAATGATACTTAAATCATCAAAATCTGATTTTGTATGAGAAAGATAGGCTTATTTGAACAATGAGGTTTTTCTGGCTGCGGAAATAGAGAACAGCTGCGGAATTGGACTTTAGCTACGGAATGTGCACGGTTCTGTAGCTAAAAATCTTGAATACAAAGTTAGCCATTCATCTTTCATCATCAGTCCAAAATTAATCAATGCCTTTAGAAAAGTGAGCAAATAACTTATTCATTTCATTGATTCAAAATTATTATTTCTTCTTGACATGCAGCGACTTAGTGTGGCGACTTAGTGATAACACACAATTTGACTTCCTTTTGACCAGGGTCTTTTTCATCAAATTAGACCAAATGAATAGGACACCATCCATGTACTGACATTCCCCCAGCTACCCATGTGGCTTGTTTTGCTTGATGACACCTGCAACCTAGAGTTTAACAAAACAGCTGCGGAATCTGGGGTTGGCTGCGGAAACCGGGATCAGCTGCAGAAACCCTGTGTGAGCTGGCAGCTGCGGAAAGTGGCTTGCAGCTAATAAAAACAGAGTGTGGAAAGTACTGTGAAATGGAGTGGTTGTGTGCGTGGAAGAGGAAAAAATGTGGAGGAGTGAAGGCTACACCCAAGCAACAAAGCCATGACTCCATTATCAAGTGGCAGATCAGTAATTCTTTCTTCTTTATCCAACAAAACTAAACGAAAGTCCCTCAGATTTTCGCAGTATTCTCCTATAGCCTCCAATGCCAAGTTGCTTATATCTATTACATGAATAGCAATAAACTCCAGATTGAGGCAGCCTTGAGCTATCATGGAAAGCCCTCTGTCTCCAATCACATTTCGTACCTCTAGAATTTCAAGGTTAGTGCATAAATGAAGTAACTTGCAATGATTTTCTGCGCTCAAAATCGTGAACTGTAAATCCAATTTATTCAGGTTACAAGCCCGTGGAAGCAATAAAGGCAACTCAGTGTTACTCATGTAATTGAGTCCTACAAGTGTCCCTCTTGCTTGGCGGAGTTTTATGGTCACGTTATTGCTGTGAAGAGTCGTATGTTTAGACAGTGCCGTGTTTAATTCAAACTGTTATTAAATCACTGTCCGCTCATTAAATCATGAGGTGAGGTGGAGCAAGGTTAAATTCCAGCACATAATTTGATTCCTAATTAGCTTTCTCCTCCTCATCTTTATGGTCCCCTTTATGTTGCTTCTTCTTTAAGTGTTTGCACATATGGTTTTTACATGCTCTTTAATGCAATTCTAAAAACTTCAATGAAGAAAAGATCCCAGGTCAACCAAGGCAAGGGCATGAACATAAACAAACTTATTATTGACCATCATGGAACTAAAAAGGCAACCAGCCAAGAGGAACATGGAGAACTAACAACAATGTATGGAGATATCATAGTAGGACAACATTGAGTAATACAAATCTAGATTGAGAGTGTTCAGACAGAAATTGGAACCCATGTTCACATTTTGCTAGATGGATTAATGCTTATGCTTGGTACCAATTGGCTATTGTACTACTTACTAGATAATTTGTATGGGTTCCTCGAATGTTTTAAGGACAAAACATACTATGGGGTAACAAATTATTGTGTACATAGGAAGGATAATACGAGATACAAAGGGATGTAACCCAAGGGGGGTAATTATATACAAGTGACCACCTAATGTGAGAGTAATAATTGTAGGAATCTTGTAGAAATTATGGTGTATATTTGCAACTGCTCATGAAATTTTAATCAAGGTCACAAGACACAAACCTACTCTACTACTCTGCGAAATTCAATTCACAATTTAGAACATCAATCACAAACATGCAATGAGAAATAATACACATACATATAGTATTTTTCTAGGTGAAAGAAATCTTCTAAAAACCCCTTTGCTTGCTTGCATTAATCTGATGAATAGAGATGTATTACAATTGTTTTGCTCAACTGAGCACAATTTGTAAGTGAATAACCTATCTATTTGCTCACTGAGAAGCTCTGACCCAAAATTAGTGAATTTCTGCCTCTTCTAGAGCCCCTATTTACTTACGCAACTATTGAGGAAATTAGGCCCCTATTATTTAGGTATTTCCTCCAAAATGCTTGCACAATTCCCAAGGTTGATCATTTGACTACATGCAACACCTGTACACTCAAGACTAGTCTACAACTAATGTTACATTGCCTTGGAATCTCCACCACAGCTGAGAAACTTGAATTCTCTGCATGCACTATCTATTTGGGGTTGATTGATCAATTAACTAGATGATCATTGAGTTAGACTAAAGTCCCACTGCACAATTGACCTTCCACTAGTTCCTCCAACAGTTAGAACCAGTTTAACTGAAAACAACTTGAAATAACTTACCTTAATTGCTACAAAGTAGCAATCATACATGCATAACTGAACTCCAAGGCCTCTAACTCAAATTTACTAAGTAAACTAAGTGACACAAGCCATGTCACACAAGTTAACTACATCTAAGTTGTCTGTTGATTTGGAAATTCGAATTTTCTCAATTTGACCATGGCAAAATAAAATTTAGACTTTCTTTCTGCATTTTTCAACACTCCCTCTCAATAAGAAAGGGATTATCAACCACCAATATCCTACACCCGTGGAACTCTAACTTCCCTCTTGACAAGGTCTTTGTCAAAATTTCATCATCTTGTTCCTCTATCGGAATGTTTTGTAGCAACATTATCCGCCTCTACACACAGTCCCGTAAATGGTGACACTGGATATCGATATGCTTGGATAGATCGTGAAATAGATCACAATTGGATCCATTATCTGACCAAGTAATCCCACAAGTATCTTTCTAATCCAGATCTCCTCACATGTTGCTTGACTTCCAACCATGTATTCTGCTTATGCCGAATTGAGTGCCACAGATATTTGCTTCCTCCTGTACTAGGAAACTATTGCGAACCCAACACTAAAAAATTCCACCTGATGTACTCTCTTGTTTAGATGGACTCCCTGCCCAATTTGCTTTTTTGAATCCACATAGCTTCACTCCCTTTGTCCATCTGTACCATATTCCAAATAGGTAGTGCCCCTGAGGTACCATAAAACATGCTTAACTGCCTTCCAAAGCAATTTGGTTGACCTAACCATAGCTTGGCTTAGTTGGTTGATTGCATAACCCATATTTGGTCATGTATTCACAAGATACATCAATGAACCCACTAGTCGTCAATAAATGGTAGCATCCACTTCCTCACCTGAAGTGGCATCATCCTTCCCCTAGTTGGTCGCTAGAGATGTCTCAATGGGTTTACAACTCTCCATGCAAAATCTTTGTAGTATCTTGTTGGGATACTTGCCTTGAGACACAAACAATTTCCCATTGCCTTAGCATACTTCCAACCTGAGGAAGTAGTGCATGAGACCCATGTCCTTCATTTCAAATTCCCTTACAAGGTCCTCCTTGCAGGATCTGATCAGTTGCTTATCACCAGTTAAAATTAAATCATCAAAATATAAGACAAAAATAATCAATTTACCTTCTACCAAGATGTGATAGAGGTTTGCATCCACTTCACTTTAGGTGAATCCAAAAATAGTGAGATAATTGTTGATCTTGGTGTACCAAGCACATGGTGCTTGTTCGAGACCATACAATGCTCGCTTGAGTCTGCACACATGAGAATCTCGATCAAATGTCTCAAAACCTTCTGGTTGCTCGATGCAAACCTCCTACTCAATAACTCCATTTAGAAATGATGTTTTTACATCCATCTGGTGGATCTTTCACCCCATCTGCACAACTAGTGCAAGAATTGATCTAGTGGATGAGTACCTTGCAACATGAGAAAATGTCTCCTCATAGTCAATTCCCTCAACTTCAGAGTACCTGTTGGCCACAAATTTGGCCTTATAATTCTCTATGCTTCCTTATGTTGCATGCTTAACCTTGAAGATCCATCTCGAGTCCATAATTGATTTATTTGCCAGTCTTGGGACCATTTCCCAAGCACTATTTTTTACAATGGATTCGTATTCCTCCACTATTGCAACAAACCGTATAGGTTTCTCTACTTCTTCCTCGAAAGAGGATGGCTTTGTCTCTACAAATCATTAGAGCCATGTATCTAGTGTACTAATTAGGTGACCTGTTATGCCTGCACAAATTTGAAGGAGCTCCCACATTCTCCCTCACATCCTACATAAGTCTATTAGCTTCCTTAGTTCTTTTCCTGAGGCTCCTACTTTGGAGCTAAAATCTCCTCTTCTGGTGGAATATGAAGCTCCCTCTCAAGAGAGCACTGCATCACTTTCTCCTCATCAAACTTTAGATCCCTTCGCACAATTGTCATTCTAAGGGAAGGTAAGTACACATGATAGTAGTGAGGAGTTTCTTTGTAACCCACAAAAACCCCCAACTCTATTATCACCTCAAGCTTCTTCCTTGATTCTTTGGAGATATGGTAGTAAATAGAGGCTGCAAAAATCCTGAAGTGTGACACATCCGGCTTCCTCCCCAAGAAATCCTCCTCCAGTATAATCATACCAAGAATCCGATGGAGACTTTGGTTCTGCAAATAGATTGTTGTGTTGCATGCCTCAGCCCATAAATGCATAGGTAGGCCTTGGTCATGCAACAGAGGCCTAACAAGTCCCACAATGCTATGGTTATTTCTCTTAGCCACCCCATTTTGCTGTGGCTTGTGGGGTGTTGTCAACTAGCTTTGAATGCCTTCTTTTGCACATTTTTTTTAAATTCATTCGAAGCGTACTCACCTCCATTATCGCTTTTGAGAGCCTTTACCTTCTTGTGGGTTTATTTTTCAACAAGTGCCTTGAATTCTACAAACTTGGAGAATGTCTCATCTTTCTTCCGCCTGAAAAAGATCCAACACTTACTTGAGAATTCATCAATAAAAATGACAAAATATTTGTGTTTGGCAGTGGAGGCTATCGAGAAAGGTCCATAGACATAAGGGTGGATCCTTTCCAAGAATGCATGTCCTTTTTTGTCTCGATCATGGCATGCAAATGGGAGTCCAGGGGTTATTTGCTGCATAATCTTTAAGGCTCCATGATGTAAATGGCCAAGTCTTTTGTGCTAAAGTTCACCGACATCGTCACCATGCACTTTCTTTTCCTTACTACTTAATCCATCACAATCTTCCACATCTAGCTTATACGGGTTCTTCACACAAACCCTAATATGCTTCACCTATCCAATGGCTATGTGTCTCAGGAATGCTTTCCCTTTGTTGAAGATCACATCATAACCATGGTCTTCCAAAACTGAAACAGAGAAGATATTTTTCTTTAGGATTAGAACAAACATGACATCCTTGAGTCTGAGAGGGGAGCCCGACTCCCTCTTAAAGGTGACTATATCAATCCTGATCATGTTGTACCTTCCATTGTCCCCTAGCTCGATGTGCATATAAATATCTTTCTCCCCCAAGTCACTAAAAAACTCTCTACACCTTGTCATGTGGAACAATGCTCCTGAGTCCATGTACCACACGCTCCCCATCACTATGTTAGCCATGCATGCGATAAGGGTGAAGTCAAGCTTGAACTGTGAAGCCAAAGCTTCACCTGCTACTTTGCCTGAGGTCTTCTTGCTTGACTTTTTGTGTGGACACTTCGGGGCATAGTGCTTGAATTCTTGTCCCCATGGTTGGATTCTGGTATTATTTGAGATTTCTTCCCTTTTCCCTTCTTTCCCTTTCCAAACAACACAAAGTTTTCTTCATCCTCGCCCTTGGATGAAGTCCCATCTCTATTATTCCTCCTTATTTCCTCCTATACCGAATTAGACCATAAGAATTCCCAATTCAGTAGTTTCTCCCTCTCGTTCACCGAATCTTGGTAGTTATGCCAACTCTTGGGAAGGCCTAGAAGGGCTATGCTTACCAAGTCATCTTCTGCAGCATTAACACCAACCCCACTAAGTTCATCACGAACTTGTGTAAATATGCTCAGATATTGCAGGATAATGTCATTTTTCTGCATCTTAATATTTCCAGGTTTATCCTTGAGCGCCAACTTCCCATGGTCACTACTATTCTCGAACAATTTTGTTAGTGCTTTCCACATTGCGAATGAAGTTTCTCTCCCATAGATATTTGAGACAATGTGATCCCGTACTCCCTCCAAGATTAATCTCCTCGCCTTGGCTACATATTTCTTCTATTAGGCTAGGTTTTGTGCATCAGATGCCTATGGTTTTGCAACATACGTCTTAATGTATTATAGCAAGCCATTATCATCCAATACCACCTCCATTTGATCCTTCCATGCAATGAAATTCAACTTTGATTCCAAGTCATAATCAAGTCTCAACCTATTGAAGGTCATCTTCCTAAATCTAAAGAGATCCTGCTACACTAAACTACAAATACAATCCTCCTGAGAAACAACTTTGAAATTATTGTTCTAATGTGAATCCTACTCTGATACCATGTAGAAATTATGGTGTATATTTGCAACTGTGCATGACATTTAATCAAAATCACAAGACACAAACCTACTCTATTACTCTGAATTCAATTCACAATTTAGAACATCAATCACAAACATGTAATGAGAAATAACACACATGCACATAATATTTTTCCAAGGGAAAGCAATCTGCTAAAAACCCCTTTGCATGCTTGCATTAATATGATGAATAGATATGTATTACAATTGATTTGCTCAACTAAGCACAACTTGCAAGTGAATGACCTATCTCTTTCCTCATTGACAAGGTCTAACCCAGACTTAGTCAATTTTTGCCTCTACTTGAGCCCCTGTTTCCTTGCACAATTCATGAGGAAATTAGGCTCATATTATTTAGGAATCTCCTCAAAAATGCTTGCGCAATTCCCAAGGTTGATCATCTGAATCCATGCAACACATGTACATTCAAGACTAGTTTACAATTAATGTTACATTGCCTTGGAATCTTCAGCACAACTGGGGAACTCGAATTCTTTGCATGCACTAGCTATTTTGGACTGATTGACTAGTTAATTAGATGATCATTGAGCTAGATTGAAGTCCCACTGCACAACTGACCTTCCACTAGTTCCTTCAATAGTCAAAACTAGTTTAACTAAAAACAACTTGAAATAGTTGACCTTGATTGCTACAAATTAGCAATCACACATGCTTAACTGAACTCCAAGCCCTCTAACTTGAATTTACTGAGTAAACTGAGTGACCCAAGCCATGTCACACACATTAACTACATCCAAGTTGTCCGTTGATGTGGAAATTCGAAGTTTCTCAATTTGGCCAAGGTAAAATCAAATTGAGACTTTCTTGCTGCATTTTTCAACAAAGCTCACTATAAGATTCTTTCTCTAGGAAGTTCTTAGGAGGTTTGATAAAACTATATAAAATAATAGGAGTAATGCAATGAGATGTGTTACGTATAATATTGTAATTGTAGTAAACAATGACTTATGGAGTGATCCCTTCCATACAAAATAAGTAATAGTGTTACCCTACCTTAAAGGATTTTTGTATAATTTTTTTTCCCTATGTGGTTCATAGACCCCGAAGTTTGATGATAGCTACATCTATGGAATATTTGTACCAGGAAGATTCACCCAAAGGGCTCATTCCCTATCGTCTCAACCACAGAGCCTAACCATGAGAGTGTCAAGAGAATTGAACAAGTGAGCTCTCGATAGTAAAGGTGTTGTAATGACGGTGACTCGACCATTTGAGCTAAATATTGGGGCTATATTTGTACAATGCTTGTGTGTTCGTTATTTTGTTTTCTATTGTGGATTTGTTATTTTCAAGTTAATGGGTATATTCTATTTTTAGAACTATTTAATAGACAAAATATTCTCATAGCATGGATCTTTGTAAGCTACTTCTCACGTTAAGCCCTCAAATCCCCACCAATTCCTTTGATTTTAAGCCCTTTCTATCACCCTTAAAAAAGGAAGCTTCCAACTTTTGAACCTCTAGACAAAGGCTATTCACACAATTTTCCTCATGAACAAAATGTAAAAGTTTATAATTTAAATCATACATTGGATTTTCATTCCAATAGAACAAGGGAATTTACAATTAGATTAAGATGTTCCATGGAGAAAATGCCCTCCCTCCCATGCTCCAAACCCACCTTCTAGATCTTAGAATAACTCCACACCTACATTACCTTTAACATCATTAACAACAACAACAACATTTTTCCTGATGTTCTTCTCTTTAAGTTAAGAAACATTTTTAAATTTTGACAGGGAATATTTATGACACTTGGATACCTTATCATGAACCCTTAGTAAGGTCTCCATAGATGTATTGATACATTAGTCTCTAATGAAGATATAAACTTTTGTCAAATTGAATGGCGGCTTGTCATCATGGTCCAAAAGTTGCCCCCTTTGATCACTAAGTAGGTTTAAACTACACATTCAATTCACATATGTTTGAGGCAAGGAACTTTTATCATCTCGATAGTCATCCCTCATATTTAACATTGACAAATTAATTTTCTATTTGATCTCATAATTTTGTGACCCATATTTGTTTTTGTAGTTAGATTTTGGATAAATCACATCGATAATGTTTGATGGTCGATGTTTCGAACCTACTAATGAGGTTCATCTTCAGGACCTACTAATTTTCTGTTAATCTAAATCTTTATCTTATAGTCATAAATTAATAATTTGTATCACACATTATATTTTTGTTTCAGTAGAACAAAGAAATACGCATTTAGATAAAGAGGGTCCACGGCGAATGTGCCCTCTCTCCCATGCTCCAAAACTACCTTCTAGATCTTATAATAACTCTACACCTACCTAATCTATGACATCACTAACAACAATGACAACATTTGCCCTGATGTTCTCCTCCTCTAAGTTAAGAAACAATTGAAATTTTTAATAGGGATTATTTAGGGCACTTGTATACCTTGTCATGAACCCTTGGTAGGGTCTCCATAGCTAAATCGGTATGCTAGTCTCTAATGAAATTAAAACATTTTGTCAAATTGAATGAATTGTCATCATAGTCCAAAAGTTCCCCCATTTGATCACTAAGTAGGGTGAGACTGCACTTTGATTCACATATGTTTGAGGAAAGAGACTTTTATTATGTTGATAGTCGTCCCCCCATTTAACATTGACAAATTAATTATTATTTTAATCTAAATCTTTATATTATGATCATAAATTAACAATTTGAATCATACATTAGATTTTCACTCAAATAGAACAAGGAAATGTAACTTTACACAAAGGGGGTCCATGATGAATGTGCCTTCCCTCCATGCTCCAAACCCCAACTTTTGGATCTTAGAATAACTCCACACCTACCTTACCTTTGACATCACTAACACCGATGATAACATTTGTCATGACATTCTACTCTTCTAAGTTAATAAACAATTGAAAATTTTGACAGAGATTATTTAGAGCACTTGTATACCTTGTCATGAGTCCT
Organism: Pinus taeda; assembly: GCA_000404065.3. NCBI lineage: Eukaryota > Viridiplantae > Streptophyta > Pinopsida > Pinales > Pinaceae > Pinus > Pinus taeda. The sequence goes on from APFE030514343.1 coordinate 109,128, forward strand.
TGGTAGGGTCTTCATAGATGCATTGGTACACTAGTTTCTAATGAAGATAAAACCTTTTGTCAAATTGAATGGATTGTCATCATGGTCCAAAAGTTCCCCCCTTTAATTACTAAGTAGGGTTAAATTGCACATTTGGTTCACATATGTTTGAGACAATGGAATTTTATTATGTTGATAGTTGTTCCTCCTATTTAACATTGATAGATTATATTTTCTTTTAATCTAAATCTTTATCCCATGGTCATAAATTAAAGATGCTAGCATATTTTCGTCATCTCATTTAGATCAATACATGTAATCTTAAATATTAACTATCTTATATCTCTAAGTCATATTTACGCCGATAGGCGTTTCCTTTGCCAAATTGGGGTGAGCAAACATTGTTCACCTTAGCTAATGGGAGAGCTTGATTTTCACCCTTCTAACCAATCAAAATTTTCCATGTGTTTGTCCCTCCAACCAATGGAAATTTTCCATCTGTGTAGATTGCTTTCAGCCCACGTTTTTCCCTATGTGCCTGTTTATGCAACTCTCTAATGTCATGACATCCTCCGCCATACTTGTTTTAAAACATTTCCATCCCTTCCACTTTTCGCCTTCTACTCCTATCTGGCACCATCTCTGTCACATGGCCTTATCGGTTGTTGTACTTTTCTCCTTCCTGTTGGTCAGTCGAGCCCTGTCTGACATACACTGCCTCTTATTACAGGTTCTGCTTGTGTTGACACTTTTCCAACTCAGCGCTTAACTCCCTTCACATTCTACACCTCACGTCCCTCTATTTGGAAGGCCCAATACCTATAGGTTTGGGAGATATCGACAACTTGGAAGAGTTATGCTACCACTTCAATTGGTTGGTTGACACCATTCTTGCAGACCTCTAGCATCTGGTGAAGCTCAAGGTCCTGGATTTATCACAGAACCTTACTTCTGCCTTGACCCGATCCCAATCCTCGTCTTTGCACACCGAATTTTCGAGGTCAGCCTTCGAAGGGCTCTGTTGCTTTTGGAAAACTTGTCGTTCTTCTCTAATTGTAGTAGCAGGGTTGTCACCACGACTAAAAAAATTGTTTGTATAATTACGAGCCTATTATAATAACATATGTATTGAACTAAGCATTTGTTGTTATTCAACCTCTGTGATGCATGCTGATGATCATGTCCTGGAGATCAAGTATATCTTGTCTCCAATGTTGGCGTGACAGAGCAGGAGGATTTGAGATGGGATAGGAGGCAAATGATGGACACCTTATCATCATTGCCATTCCCTCATTTGTGTTGCCCATTAGTAATCGTCTAAGAACTAATGAATTTCCAGCAAATCATTCAGATGTATTCTCTAGCCTAAATCATGTTTGAGTTGTTAAACTCCCATGGGCATGGTTTGGACAACATTATTATTTCACATTTTCACTCGACTGATTATTTCACTTACATAGACATCCTCGACCACTTATGCAGCTTCAACAAAGTTGGAGAATGTTACCATTTTCTTGCTTTGAAAAGATTGAGCAATCTTGTTGAGATATGTTATCAGTGCACTGGAGGAGGCCATAGATTCTATTGGGAAATTGTCCATTCAAAGAAGTGTTGTACCCTGTTTGAAGCGCATTCTTCACCAGATCACCCATTACCATATTCAATTGTTGGATACTTCCATAAATGTAAGTAGAAGCACTGTTTCATTCATATAATTGCAAATTTGATAACCGAAGGAAAACTGAGAATAAATAATAAGCTAATTAAAAGGAAGAGAATTGTAGGCATCTGGTTTGCAAGAACTAGCAAAACATAAAATATAAGTATCCATGTATATCGATATGTTCAATGAAAGTAAATTGTACAAACGTTCCATGTGATGCTCAACTCCTCTTAACAACCAAACAAACTTATCAGTTACAGTTATCCATCGTTGGATGACTGGGTTGAACCATCCATCAATAGCTTCCGCAATTGGACTATTGTTGGTTGCCACCAGGAGAATTAACAAAACGTAGTGCCTTTGACTGTGCAAAACAAAAACCTCTCCAGTCCAATCCTACTGAATTGGGAAACTTCCACCTCTTGGCATCACTCAACCTTTCCTACAATAGGTGATAGGGTTCCATTCCTTTTTCCTTCTTTGGAGGACCTAATTCCTCACTGTTAACTCTCTTGCTTGCATGTAACCATACACTGGCACCCTTCCTACAAGCCTTTTCAATTCCACTATTGTTTTGTATCTTGACTTCCTGTATAACTACCTTACTAGCTTCGTTCCTCCTCGACTTGGCTTACTATCCAATCTCTACCATCTGAACCTTCACCAAAAGAACTTGAGGATCTCACAGAATGAACTGTTTCTGCTGCCTAGGGAAAACCAAAAGTTGAAGTACAACTAGTTGATGAATGTGACACCTTGCAGTGAGGAGAAGATGGAAATGGTCAATGAGATAAATTTAATACGCACCAGTTGTTTCAAATCAGCGGCGACTTGGCCAAGAAGACAATCCACCCATTGTGCAATAAAAATTGTGACTTGCACATTCTAAAATAAATAAGATAATAGTTTACATGTGTCTCCACGCTGCTTATGGCTAGCATTAATTGCCTGAAAAGAAACACCTATTTGTTCTATCAACATCAGGTGGATCTCAGACATCCTCTGCAACCCCTTAAACAACAAGAAGAGATTAGACTGTGGAAAATAATATTCAAAGATAATGGGGTTCTTCTTCCCACTGTAGTGAGCTTTCATGGTGGTTTAAGCTCTGCTTTACTAATATAGCTTATTAGAATGTGCAAGAGAGGTTGAATCAGATTCAATTGTTTAGGAATTGCACGAGATCAAATCAAAAATATGATGAGGGAGGAGCATATCAGAAAATGTTTGACCAAAAAGTCGACATCACTAAAATATAGTTCGTCACTCAAGTTGTCGTTTCATTCATGACTATATATTTCATCGGATATAAAATTCAACTACTATTAAATGAATAAATTTGCAATTTGTTATTTGTAAGTCTTGTAATTTATGATTTCTGTCTTTTTAAAACCTCGATTGTGTTTAAGCATGACAAATCATTTTTTTTTCTTTTTTACAAAATAGTCACCAAACATATATTTTAAATATTGAAATTAAATATGATAAAAACAATTTATAATTCTAAAAAATACCTAAAGTTGTGAACCAAGTTTTGTAATCTTTCACTCATCTTTATGAAATATGGAAACTTAATTTATACCAAAAATCGTTAACCAATTGTTTTGTGTGTCTCATGCATCCTTATTTTTTTTTAACAAGGTCAGGTAGTTGATATATTATCAAAAGCTTTGTTGGAGCAAGCTCCTATTACAAACGACTACAAAAAAAAAAGAAGACATCTAAGCCATGAGATAGGAACGTAGTCTCTTCTCCTAGGCTAGTGTTCAAGACTTCATGTATTTTTATGGGTATTCTACTGTACTACCTAACAAAATGACCTATTAGAAAGAGAAATTTACATGCCATGGGTTCTTTGACAGTTTTTCAAGGCTTATAAACTGTTTGCTCCTGAGTTGGTTGTTTCTTCTTTTCATATTTGACCGAGTTCTCTCCTTCATTACTTGTGCTGTTGATTTTGTAATGTGCCACTGTGGTTCCATTTGAGTTGATTTCTTGTTCTTCCATTGGCTTTGCATTCTACTCCTTGTCTGTTGTGCTTCCTTGGATTTGTAGTGCCTGAGGTGCTTTTTCTTCTTCTAGTGTTGATCGCTTTCCTTTTGTCGGGCCATTAGAATCGACAAATAGGGTTTTCAGTTTAATAACTGCCTAGATTAAGTCGTAAAGATCGGAGTCATGGGGAGGACAGTAGAGATTATCCAAAGGTGTTGTAGTCTGGAGGAACCATCGCTGTCGTCGATGAATCAAATCAATGGTCATCAGGTGTGAAAAGGTTTGAAAGATAATCAATGAGAAAGGCAAGATTAAAGGTGAAGGTGGTATTTCGGGCAGATAAGAAATCGTGAGTGGTAAAAAGGGGAGGACGCCCAATTCCATTGACCCAAAATCGATAAGAACCGTCAAATCCAATGGGGGCAGACCGACAGTGGGAGAAAGTCACACAAGTTTGGAAGGGCGGGCTGATTACCAACCATCGGATTAGGCGCCAGATCAACGATCCAGCTTTGATTGGAGATTGGAGAGAGGAGGGAGAAGCAGTGCAATGAAGGCTTGGGGGGGCAGACCCAACGATGTATTTAGGTGCAAATGAAATCTTATTTGAAGTCCGAATTAAGCTCTTAGTCTTGATTTTCCATTGTATTTCGGTAATAATGAGGTCCCAAAGAGAGGACCGATATCTGGACCTAACAGAGGCTTTACGCTGCAATGGGGTGCTGGGTGGAGGGAGCAGAGGGGATGGGGGGATATGGGGTGAATGAGTTGGGTAAGAAGATGGGAGGGGGCTTAATGTGAAGTCTTCTCACTTAGTAGATGTAATGTTGAGGGCTACTATATAAGGCAGGAAGGGGCTATGAAGCCAAAGAAGCACTATATTAACCTGGAAGGTGAAGATTTCTTCGCTGATATTGCTTCTGCGATGATTGCACCCTCTGTTCTTATAGTGTTTTAACACCATCTGGTCCCTACCTTTGATGAAATAGTTTGCAACATGGTTCTTGTGGCCATGATTGCGATATTCCTTCCTACTGTTTCTCATGCTAGAGTCTAAAGTTTCATGGATTTTCTTATGCATTTCCGTGACTTCCTAGCTGTTACTGTAGTGATGAGTGCTTTGTTGCTTTTGACTGTTGTTTTTTGATTTATTGTTTTTATCCTTGATTTTGGTGATCTGTATACTAGTGCTTTTTGTTGCTCATTATGGAACAAAGTTATGGTATTCTTCTTGGGTTTCACGAACATGGCCTTCATTTCTTTCCACTGCTTGGTTTGCAAAATAGTCTTCCTGTTGATTGTGATTTCTCGAGACATGTCTGAAGATTACATTGCTAGAGCCTTCCAAGTTCTTCCTTATTCTTCTAAGAATTATGTTCATGAACTCATTGCTTTGGTTTTTGTTTCTTGCCATTGCCTCTATTATTATGGCTGAATCGCCTATTATGATAGGATTTTGAATTTCTCCCTTTTTGATAATTCTTGTTCCCATCAGCAAGTTGTATGCTTCTACCTTATTTTTTGAGATTTGTCCCAATCCCCATTCATATGTGACATTTTCTTTCCCATCAAGATCAAGGATTATTCCCCTTGCCCCTGTCTTTCCCGGGTTATACTTTGAGGCCCCATCAAAGTATAGACAGTATATGTTCTGATTTTTCCTCCAATTTGTCAGTTCCTCTTTACTCATTCTTATTTTCCAAATATTTCCTGAGTTTATCTTCTTATTTCCTTTTTGTCCATTGTTTTTTGTTATTGCTTTGCTAAGCCAATCTCGCTCTCCCTGCTGAAGAGTGCTATGATATGTTGGCACTGTTCTTTTGACATTAAGGATTTTAGAAGTTAAATCCCAATTTTTTGAGAGGGTCTTCTCTATCCTTGGAATTTGATTTTTGAAAATGCACTTATTTCGAGTCAACCAAATATGCCAACATAGAACAACTGGGATGCACTTCCATATCCTCTAAATTATGACTTTCTTCTTTGTTGTGTATGGATACGCCTTCTCGAGGGTTTGAAGAAAGTCCAACAAGGGTTGTTCAAAATTTATTCTTATTTCCAAAGGACTTATTAGCTACTGCCAACATTCTTTGGCAAGGGTGCATTCTTGCAATAGATGATGAATATTTTCTTCAGCCTGCATGCATAATGGGCATCGTGTTGGGCCTTGAAAGCCCTTTTTTCTTAGGTTGTCACTAGTCAATATTCCCCCTTTTAGTAGAGTCCAGATGAACATTTTGATCTTGGGCAGACTTTCTGATTTCCAAGCTATTTTCCAAGAATCCTAGTCTTGTTGATTTGGTTGTTCCTGAAGGATTTTATATCCAGTCCTAACTGTGTAGTGTCCACCACTTGGGTCCCAAAGATAAGCATCTTCCTCATCAAAGTGGATTGGTGCTGCCCCTTTTAAGAACTGCCTGATTTTGCTCCATTGCCCTTCCAGATCTGTCAGGATTGCTAAGCTTTTCTAATCTTGCCACTCCTTTTGATCCCAAAGAGATATAGAGTGTAAGGTGTTGAAACCTTATCTTTCATCCACTCTTGTATGTCTTCAGTTTCTGGATGAGTCTGTAATGGTTCTTTTCCCATGATTCTGTCCTCCCAAATTGAAGTTGTTTTTCCATTGCCTGGGATTTTAGAAATATATCTACTCATTAATGGAATTGTTTTTTTAACCAGCTTCCATACTTGGGTACATGATCTTATTGGGATATTTCCGTTGAGCACTCTTTTCCCGGTGCCATCCATATATTTTGTTATAAGAATTTTTTTCCACTAGCTCCCTTTTCCTGTAATTAGTCTCCATACTATTTTCATTCCCAGTGCCGCATTCATGAGCCCAAGATTCCTTATTGATAGGCCTCCTTGTTCATAAGGTAGTACTACTTGCTCCCACCTGACCAGGCTAAATTTTTTGTTTTCTTGCTTCCCCCCTTGCCACAGAAAGCTTCTTAAAATAAGCTCCATTTGTTTGTGGGCACTTGTTGAGGCCATGATTATGGCATATTGATAGATAGGTAGTGCTGGAAGGAGTGATTTTATTAGCATTACCCTTCTTGCCATATTCAACCACATCATACCCCAGCTTTATATTTTGTTTTTCATTTTTTCAATTCGTTTAGTCCATATTTATGTCTTCATGTTCTCTTTTGAAATTGGAAGTCCCGGGTAAAAGAAGTGTGTCTATTTATCCTGTACAGGGATGTCTAAGATTTGTGATATCCTTTGCATAATTCTGGGAGGGGTGTTCCATCCATATATCCTACATTTTGTATTGTTTAATGGCCCACCTGAAACCTGTAAAAAGTCATCCAGAACTTTTTTGAACCTCCTTGCTATTATTGTTGATGCCTCTCCCAGTAGCAGTGTGTCATCAACAAAGAGTGAGTGGTTTATTGTTTTTACTCCTTTTGCTATTCTGATCCCTATGACATTTCTTTCCTTTCTTTGATTTTCCGAAGCCCTGCTTAATGTTTTCGCCATTATAATGTATAGGAAGGGGGAGAGAGGAAAACCTTACCTAAGGCCTCTTGTGCTTTGAAAGAAGTCACTGGGCCTTCCATTTATGAGGGGGGCAATCCATGGAGTAGAGATGCATGCCTGTATGACTTCCACTATTTCTCTAGAGAATCCAAGTTTCTGGAGGACATCCATTAGATATGGATGACTAACCCTATCAAATGCATTTGCCATATCTAGTTTGATTATGAGGCCTTTTTCTTGCTTTAGTATACTGGAGTGAACTGCTTCCTGTACAATAATTACATTATCTATGATTTTTCTGTTGGGCACGAATCCTCCTTGATTTTCAGATATGATTATTGGAAGTAAGTCCTTGATTCTATTTGAATTATTTTTGTTATTATCTTATACGATGAATTGCAGAGAGAGATAGTGTGAAACCTGTTGAAAGTTGAGGGGTTTGCTTCTTTTGGGATAAGAACAAGATAGGAGGATTTGGTGTTGCCTCCTTTTTTTTTTTTTAAACATTCTTCACCATTCTTAAGAAATCCTTTCTGATGGTATACCAATGAAATCTATAGAATGCTATTGTGAAGCCATCTGGCCCTGGGGCTTTGTTCGAATGCAGGCTCCATATGGCCGTCACTACCTCTTCTTCTGTGGGATCCTTGCACATCGCTACATTTTGTTCTTTTTTTATTTTTCTTTTTTTGTGCTTTAAGAAGTCTTCACTTTCAACCATTTCTTCGTTGGCTGAAAGTAAGTTTTTAAAGTGCTTATAGGCTGCTTTTTTTAGTTCCTCCCCTCCTTTGACCTCTTGGCTTTCAACTTGAATTTTTTCTATTTGGTTTTTTGCTCTTCTTATCTTCATTGTGTTATGGAAAAATGATGTGTTTTTGTCCCCTGCCTTGAGCCACAAACTTCTTGATTTCAATCTTGCCTCCTCTTCTTCTTTCCTATTTTCCCTATATACTTCCCAAAAGATTTCCTTCCCTCTTAAATAATCTTGCTTGCTTTCTTCTTTGTTTTCTTTTTTAGCTTGCATGCTGTCCATTTTCTGCTATAACTCTTTTCTCTTTTCCTTTTTTTTTTTTAAATTCATTTGTTGTTGCCCATTCCTTTAATTTGTTTCTTGTAGTTTTTAATTTTGTTTCCCAAATATATTGTGGTGATCGTGTTACTCTTGTCTCCCATGCTTCCTTGACTAAGTCGCTGATTTCTCCATTGTTGTCCCAAATTGAGCTTTATCTAAATGGGAGTGAACTCTGATTTTCCATTTTGCCCATGACTATTATCACTGGTTTATGATCATATGTTGTGATATGTAAAAAAAATTATTTTATGGAGTTGTGCACTGCTGCTGTATTTTCTTGTATCAGAATTCTATCCAGCCTTTCTTTTATGTTATTTTTGCCCACTCTTCTATTGCTCCAAGTGTATTTCCCATTGTTTGGCGGGATATCTATCAAGTTGTGTTGTTCCATTAATTCTTCTAGAGTATCCCTAGATGGGTCTGTGTGATATGTTCCTCCAAACATTTTTTCTATGCTCTTACCAAATTTAAATCTCCTCCTAGTATTATTTTCCTATCTTGCACTTCTTTTAGTGCTTCTTTTAAGGTGTCTCATCATTGCTCTTTTTCCTTGTAATGATTTGGGGCATATATATTTATGACACTATACTTCTCTTTTGTATTGATTTGCATTAGATCCGTTTGGATCTAGTGTTGATCTTTTTTGTATTTTATTAATTCCAAAGTTCATTTTTTCCATATTGTGCATATGCCTCCTGATGCTCCTGTTGCCTGTATTGCTTCCCCTTCATAATTTTTGAAATTTTTTTTTTATATTTTCAGTTTCTTGGCTGTTTGTTTTTATCTCCTGAATCATAAGGATGTATGGGTTTTCTTTTGCCAGAATGTCTCTTGTGGCATTTTCCTTGATGGGCGATCCCATTCCTCTACAATTCCAGGAGACCACTATCATTATTTACTTGTTGGGTGGTGCATGGCTCCTTTCCCTCTTGGCTCACTTTTTTCGTTGTTTCCTGAATTCATTCGTAAGAAGGTTTCCATGTGTTGTTGTGTTCCTAATGCCATTTCCTTTGCCGTTGCTTCATCCCTGATTTCTTTGCTTGTCTTTCTTCCTGATTTTTTTTGGTATTCTACATTTGGGGGTACTTCCTTTGACTGCTTTATGGTTAGGATTCTATCTACTACGGGGGGAGGGGTATGAGTGTTTAAAACCAAAGGGGATGAGGGGGGATTGGGGGTATGTTGTGGGGATCTGGATCTTGGTCTAGGGGATGGGGGGGCTAAAGGATCGAGAGGATCAAAAGGGTTAGGGCTAGCAAGAAGGTTATTAACTTTTGGTGATGGAGGATGGGGGTCAGAGGATGTGGAGGGCTACGAGGAAGAGAGATTTGGTTGTTTGTAGACTGTCTTCTTTCTTTTTACCTGTTCCCATTTGTTTTCCGGATCTTCACTCTTTTCATTTTCATTTTTTTTTTCTTTTGTACATCTATTTGCAAAATGACTGTATTCGTGACATACCTTGCATTTGAAGGGGATTTGTTCATAATCCAGCTATTGTATGTGATTCCACTAGTCCACTTTGATTTTGATGGCTTCTGGTAGCCCTTTCCCAAAATCAACTTCTACACATATTCTGGCGCATGCATGCATATTTTCCTTTGGCTCGCACTTGTCTATATATTTCCCAACTACGTTTCCTATTGCTTTGACTGAATCCTCTCCCCAGCAGTGAAGGGGAAAGTGTGGCAGTCTGACCCAAATGCGGACGGCTTTGGGAACATCCATTTCTGGATCGAAATCTGGCGTCCATCTGTTTAGATACAAACCCCTAGTATCCATAAAATAAGGTCCATTCCTAAATATCAGATCTTGATCCTCCTCGGTTTCAAAGTGTAAGGTGAAGTAACCTCTTCCACAAAACCTGATTGAGATTTTCCCATCTATTGACGCAGTCCAGTTCCTTTCTACCCATTTTTGCACAGTTTTGGGTGATGGCCATAACCCAATGAACTGCCCCACTAATCCACGCTCCGCTAGAGAAAGTGCTGCTATGTGGGGAAGGGCATGAGGGAGTGAGATTTCTTAGCGCATGCATGCATATTTTCCTTTGGATTGCACATGTCTATATATTTCCCAACTACGTTTCCTATTGCTTTGACTGAATCCTCCCCCCAACAGTGAAGGGGAAAGTGTGGCAGTCTGACCCAAATGGGGACGGCTTTGGGAACATCCATTTCTGGATCGAAATCCGACGTCCATCTGTTTAGATACAAACCCCTAGTATCCATAAAATAAGGTCCATTCCTAAATATCAGATCTTGATCCTCCTTGGTTTCAAAGTGGAAGGTGAAGTAACCTCTTCCACAAAACCTGATTGAGATTTTCCCATCTATTGACATAGTCTAGTTCCTTTCTACCCATTTTTGCACAGTTTTGAGTGATGGCCATAACCCGATGAACTGCCCCACTAATCCACGCTCCGCCAGAGAAAGTGTTGCTCTGTGGGGAAGGGCAGGAGGGAGTGAGATTTCAGGAATATCTTCCAGTCGTTTAACAAACTTGGTGACTGCTAGTATATTCTTTGCTCGGCCCATTGTAGAAATGAGAGAGGCAAAAGCTTTTGTTGTTCCTTCATTTTCTTGCTGTTGATCTGAAGGAAGCTCTTCATCCTCTAATGCATCCATGGAGCTCAAGCCCTAGCAACAGGAGGTCGCTGGGGGGCAACTGCGTGCTTCTTGCTGCGATCGTTGGCTAGGGTTGCGCAACTCCTTCAGCAAGCGCGCTCTCGTCTCATGCATCCTTATTATTGTCCATAGACTAGGAGTACAAATGTTTCTTATGCATTCTTACTATCGTCCATAAATTTGTAGCATTTCAAAAGGATCTTGATTAATCCATAGCTAAGTGGAATGTGATGTAATAAGGTGGTAATTTGAAATTTATAAG
>APFE030514343.1:121092-139586 GCA_000404065.3 Pinus taeda
TTGGATGATGTGAAAATTGACCCATCAACACAAATATTTTATTTATGGCTCATAATGAAATAATAAAATATTTATGGCTCATAATGAAATAATTTTATTATTAATATTTTTCGAAATCCCACATGTTAACTCTATTTTAGAAGGTGAAGAATTACACATTTTTAATCATATGAAAATGTGAATAAAACAAAAAGAGAAGAAGATGATATAAACAAAACACCTCTTAACACAATAAAAAAATTACATTCTATATATATAATTTATGGACATTGAATTACTTTTTGTTACCAACATTTGTTTTCTTATCACTTCTCAAATTCACATTAAACTTTGAATAAATCATGCATCTTTGCTTAAAAACTATTAAAACTAAAAAAATCAACATTGTCATTTAATTTTGGAAGGCAAATATTATTTTTCTTTATTTTTTTTAAACGTCATTTCTTAACTCCACGTTAAACTCCAAATAAATTACATATACGAATGTGAAAATAAGTACTAAAATTCACAAAATGATATTATATTTTAATGCTTAAGATCACATAACATGGGGGTCTTTGGAAGCTAAGTCAATGACATTGTAGGTGGAGGCTATGGTTTGATACGTGACAATTTACATGTGCATTAGCACTCTTAGATAGAACTTTCACACTTATGATCAAAAGTGTGAAATATGTTACTTGATATTTGCTAAGAAATTAATTGGCTTTTTTAATATTTTATTTTTATAGTTGAAGAGAAGCGAGAGAAGTGTTCCTTGATCACTATAGTTTTACTGACTTAATAAATCAAGAAGGTTGGTTGCATGGAAAAAAAATTGAAAAATAGAATGGTTGTGGGAAAGACTAGGGCAATCCAAGTGAAAGTGCTTTTCGTCTTCAAGCCTCTTAGTATCAAATGTGACAACTTCTTTCATCTCAAGGTGTTTTGGGAATTGACCAACAACTAATTTCAGGTTGAAGCTCATGAGAATTAGTTCTTGTCTTGGCAATGTTCATTTTTTTCCCGACACTGATCAAGATAAAAAGATAATTATGGCTATCAAGATTAGAGTTGACACCTCCTTATAATACCTTAGCTTCCTTTGCACCTCTAACTCCTTATCATCCCACAACTTATCCTTAAATGTGGAAGTAACAATATTTTTAAGATTATCCCTATTCTCCAAGATGATCCCCTCCTTTACCCACCAATTATCTAGCCAAGATTGGGAATCATTACTACAAATTAGCTCCTTAATCTTTCTCTGTCATCCCAATTTCTTCTTTGATCTAACTATCTACCACTTTTTCCATGCTTATCATTGTGCAGACCATTTGCTCATTAATTCATTAGATCCCAACTAGGTCTTTGTACTCTGTAAAATGTCGATAGATTGATTGCACATTTTTGGGGGAGAGTTTTGCTTGAAAGCTGCTCTACAATTGTGATCAATATTAGATTTACTTTGGCTATCCGTTTCCAATGATATGGTAAGATTTGCTTTGAAAAACTTGTATAAAGCTTACATCTGTAGGTTTGTATGTCATTGCAGCCATCAATGGCCTTCCTACACAAGTTGTAAAGGTGATCTGTAGGGAATGAGTTATGGCACAACCATTTTGTTGGAAATACTGAGGGGGGGTGAATCAATATTCCTTTTCAATTGTTACTTATACCAGTTAAATCAATTATATTTAGAACACAAAATAAGCAATAGGAATAAATGTTTTTATTAATATAATCTTTATAATGAATCAAGTACAATATATAGGGCTCCAACCCTTGATGAAGACACTAATCTTCAATTCCCCAGGCTTCAACCTATTGCCAAGCACCAAATTCATCTTTTGTGAGGCTCCAACCTTTAGGGCTCCGACCCTATCTTGTTAAGGCACCAACTCCAAGGACACCAATCCTTCCAATTATGAGGCACCAACCCTAAGCTCTCTGACCCTATATTGTCAAGGCACCAACCTTGGATTTAGGAGAACCAACTCCAAGGACACCATTCCTTCCAATTCTGAGGCACCAACCCCAAGGGCTCCGACCCTATATTGCCGAGAAATGTTTTTATTGTATTACACTGCTCTCAAAATCTTCACTGTGTTCTGTCAATCTAGAGCTTCACTGTAGTCTCCATGCTACATCATCAATGACAACCTTGTCTCATAGAAGGTGTCACCATTGCTCTTCATATTTACCAAAACAAAATTTCCAAGTCGCATCATGATGACTAATAGATCATGGTCCTCAATAGTCTTCACACAACTTTAATGTGTCTAGAAATAACTGCACTGAGCTCTGCACAAAAACAACTCTCTGTTTCAATCCTTTGTTCTAGTAACTACTTTAGGAGTTACGCTTCAGGAGTAACTGCTTCAGAGGAGTGATTGCCACAACTTCAAGTTGTGCGTTCAATTAGAGACAACCCTGTTCACACTCAAATAATCTTCTTATATCCGCAAAACTTCCTATTTGAACTGCTACCTGAATTATTATCAAACACAGGTCCGAGATGTATTAATGACCCTATGCGCAGTCAATCTCGACTTTCTTCGTTCTTCAATTCTTAATGCTCCTATGTGTTTCTTTTATGATCGACCTTCGGCTTCCTTTCCTCTGTTTCTTCTTTTTGCTTGTCCTTCGAGTTCTTTGAGTTCACGAGTTATGAACTGTTACTTCCTTTCTATGTTCAATACCTGAGATCGATGATCAGAAATGAGGCGTCTTAACTTATATTTATATGGGTTTCACTAATGACTGTAAAGACACGTTCATTGGGAGGAGTAACCAACCTATTGTATGAGGTCGCTTATTACACAATATATCGGAGAGGCCCTTTTTAATATTCATCCAATGCCCACATGGAGGTCCCACATGCCACGTTATTAATCGCAATCGCAACTTTCCGAACTCCCACAATCGCAACATCGTGAAAATCCCGCAATCGCAACCCTTTGGTTTCACGATATAACATTCCTGATACCCCTACTACCGACGGAGCGTATGCGATATTCAATAAGCTATTTTTAATAAACCTTCGGGTTCATACCTCTATCATAATCAATGGTCTATCGGGTCCACAAGTCTTATTGCAATCAACGGTTTGACATCCCTTAGAAACTAGCGATACAACATATGTGATATAGTATAAGGTGTATTATGATGGAACCATCAAGTGCACAGTACATATCACAATCGACATTTTTAGCATCACCTTTTTAATACTTCTGATACGTAACTTCTAATAGTGGTGGACATGGTATTACACTTGAGCTTGTTCTATTTGACCAATTGAGTCCGCAGCTCAAAACACAATCGTAGATTTCAAGTGTGACATTCCTTTGTGATACATTACTTCTGATGTGACATTTCGAGTATGGCAGATGCGATATAACAATAGAGCATATTGTTAGGAACCATTGGATCTGTAATACATATCGCAGTTGGGGGATTCAGCGTGACACATAATAAAGCGATAAAGTCGTCGATATTGATTTCTCTTGTGCACTGTGAACTTGTAAAAGGTTTACACGATTTATTCCTTCCTTTGATATTTCTCCTCAGTTCCTTCGATATGGATCTTATTCTTGGGCATATGCTTTTTCTTGGCTTGTCGCTCCTATGGATTTTCTTCACTCTTATGACTTTCGATAACTACTCTTCTGATGATGTGTTCCTCTTTGCTCCTCCGATCGCTTTCCTCCTTGGGACGCTTCTTGGGTCCACTGCTTCTATTGTGTGTGTGTGTATATATATATATATATATGCTCAACCCATGGGTCCTCCATGAGCAATATTATGATTAATGGGCACCAATGAGCAACACCACATGTCATAAGAATTTGCCATCACAAACAATGCCATATTGACATCAATGAAAACCTTGATTAACAATCTCCCCCTTTGACATCAATGTTAAACGGGGTGCCCAAGTACTCCCCCTGTCGAGCTGCTTCTCTTCTTCATGGGTATGTTATTCCCCCTGTCAGGGTGCTCTTCTTTTTTACTTAAGATAGAAGGATTGTTGCCTTATCATCAGCTAGCGTATTATCCCTTCTTCATGTATCAAAAACTACTTTATCATGACTTCAACAATGCTTAAAGATGCTTCACTTCAATGCTTCCAAAACAAATTCCAAATAGCCACACATCAAATGTTCAAGTCCAAATTTTTATGTTTCTACAATCCGTATTCTATTATCTCCATAGTCAGAATTAAGAGGTCTTCATAGTCAGAATCAAGAGAAGATGCCACTTTCTCGCTATCTTTCTTCAAATCCGAGTTCTTCTGTATCTCTATGCTTCTCCTTAAGTCACTACCATCCAATATTTCAACATCATTGAATTTGGATGAAATGGTGAGAGGTTGTGCCTCACTATTGCTATTTTTCTAAGTGACCAACATCAAACTGGGCTATATTCAACTGTGCAACATTCTTCTTTCTATAGTCCTTTTGATGAGCCATTCTTTTTCTCGTGTTCTTGTAAAAAAAATTCTCTACATGTTATCTCCACTAGCAGATTTTGATATCCAGTCTATGATTGTCTTTTAAATTCTTTCTATTGATTGACAACTTTTTGCAATGCTTAATTATGTTAGAAGTTGCCAACTGCTCTTTCTTGTGTAGTAAACAAAAGCACTCAAATTCCATTCCCAAATGTCTCTGTTTTGTTTGAAGGTTGCCTTTATTACTGTCCTTGATTTACCTGTTCTCACATCATATCCTTGAGTCGAGACATTCAACTTTTGTAATAACAACAACATAGTTATTTGCCCTATTTTTCTAGCATTATAAGGCCTTCTCTGCTGCTCCAGTTTTTGCTTAGTGATCAAGTGGAAAACATCTTGAACAACAGTCCAAAGAATAGTAAAGAGATCACGTTCTTCAATGGAGTGCTCCTGAGAAATGATCTTTATCAAAGAATGATTGTTAATATAGGTCATCAAGGATTTCATAAGGACCCTTTCACGGATAGCTTCTGCAATAATGATCAAGAATAACAAGCTCCCCCTAACTGTATGTACGGTCTCCTTTTGGTAGAATCCCATCATCAAATACTGAGACTATCAAGGATATCTTCATCAAGTCAAAAACATGTGTTGTTGGCTAGAGAGTTTAGGAGATTTTCGAATTGTATTTGCTTCCTTCTCCATACTTGTGTAACTTTATTCTTTTGCATGGTTCTAGCTTGTGTAGGAGCCCAAGTCAAGTTACAATCACGTGCCATATGACCAATGTTATGACACTTGAAGCATTCTATGTTCTTCATGAATAAGAATTCATGATTTCTTGCAAAATTGCTTCTCAGAGATTGACGAGGACAATTATAATTATCTTTGTGATATTCCCTACAATATTTTTCCATGTGCCCAAAGTTTGTACAAGAATAGCAATAACTAAGAAATATACTTTGGTACCTAGGAGATGGAGATTTCCTTGATGTACTTCTGAAGTCTTTCTGCCTTTAGATTCCTTGATGATATTCATTGTGTTTTGTATTCTTGACACCATCTGCAAGTCTTCTTGGAGTAACATTTCTTCCATAGTTGTCTTGATTGTTCTCCTTACCTTTGTTGAAATTGGGAGCATCAACATTTCTTTCCGACTTCCTCACATCTTTGTTGTTTGAAGCATTATCATCCTTGCTTGATGATCCACCTTCATAGCCAAGACCTGATTTATCAAATGGATATCTTTGATGGCTAAGCATGTCATCCAAGGCTTGAGAGCTCTTCAAGATTTTGTCCATTCCTTCACCCTTTTTCCTAAGGGAGACAATCCTTTCTTTCAATCTTTCGCAATAATTATTCTTCTTAGCAAGTTGTTTCTCAAAGTCTTCCTTGATACGTAGTGCTTCATTTGCTTCTATTTTAAGGGAGATGATATCTGACTTCATTTTGAAGATTTCTTCATTTTCTTTTGCTTGTTTGCTCTCCATTTCTTCCTTGATTCTAGTAGCTTCACATGTTTCAGCCTTGAGAAGGTTGATATCAGATTTTAGTTTGAAGATTTCTTCATCCTTTGCTTTTAGTTGACATATCATGGTGTTTCTTTCCTTTTCTGCTTCGTCAACCTATCCTTCTGTGATTGCCAATGCTTCCATTGTCTTCTCAGCACCTTGTGCTTATTTCCTTGCTTCTTCTAGTTGAGATTTAAGAGAGGAGACCTCTTCCTTGTATTGACCAATCTCTGCTTCAAGTTTGTTCAGGTTTTGGTGTCTTTGTTCAAGGTGGCTTGACAATGTATCTTCCTGTTTCTTTGCCTTATCCAATTGATTTGTCATGGATATGACTTCTGCACGATGCTTTCTTTTATTTTGATGAAATTCCTCCTTAAGCTTGGCAAGCTCTTCATCCCTTCCTTGTACTTGAAGCTTGACAAGGTAAACTTCCTTCCTTGTTTGGTCTTGGTCACTAGCTAGTGCTTTCTTCTTAAGTTCCTCGTTTTCCTTTTTCATATTGATAATCTCTTCCATGGCAGCCATAAGTTTAGTGAGGAGATCTTCTTCAAAATCTTTTTCATTCTCTTAATCTTCTAGGTCTTCTTTAGCCTCGATGTCATCATTCTTATTTTCAACTTCCATGATGAGTTATGGATTTCCTTGTTGGTTTTCATCATCTTCTTGACTAGTGGTCATGGTCAATGCTCCTTTTGAGTGAAGGTCATGATGTTCGTCCCATATACCCTTTGCTGACGAACATTTTTCTAAATTGTTATTTATAGAATCTGGTAGCCCTTTCCATATTGCCTTCATTGCTTTTGCTTTGTACTCCTTAGATTCTCCATCCATCATGCTATCAACAATCACTGATTTCCAAACTTCAATGCTTTGAGTCTTTAAGAAATTCATCATTTTTGCTTCCCATATATCAAAGTTTCCATTGAATCAGGAAGCCTTACAAATTGATTGAATTCAACTTCGGTGGTTGAGGGGGACACATCTTTAGGAGAATTGGAGACTTTCTTTCTTGGCTTTACCATTTGTGTTCTAATTGATCAACCTTCAAGCTATTAGGCTTTGAGTGAAGGTACTGGCTCTGAAACCAATTGTTGGAAATACAGGGGGGGGGGTGAATCAATATTCATTTTCGATTGTTACTTATACCAGTTAAATCAATTATATTTATAACACAAAATAAGCAATAGGAATAAATGCTTTTATTAATATAATCTTTATAATGAATCAAGTACAATATAGAGGGCTCCAACCCTTGATGAAGACACCGATCTTCAATTCCCTAGGCTCCAACCTGTTGACAAGCACCAACTTGGTCGTTTGTGAGGCTCCAACCTCTAGGGCTCTGAACCTATCTTGTCAAGGCACCAACCTTGGACTTAGGAGCACCAACTCCAAGGACACCAATCCTTCCAATTACGAGGCACCAACCCCAAGGGCTCTGACCCTATCTTGTCAAGGCACCAACCTTGGATTTAGGAGCACTAACTCCAAGGACACCAATCCTTCCAATTATGAGGCATCAACCCCACGGGCTTTGACCCTATATTGTCAAGAAATGTTTTGATTGTATTACACTGCTCTCAAAATCTTCTTCATTGTGTTCTGTCAATCTACAGCTTCACTGTAGTCTCCATGCTACATCATTAATGACAACCTTGTCTCATAGAAGGTGTCACCATGCTCTTCATATTTACCCAAACAAAATTTCCAAGTCACATCATGATGACTAATACATCATGGTCCTTAATAGTCTTCACACAACTTTAATATGTCTAGAATGAACTGCATTGAGCTCTGCACAAAAACAACTCTCTGTCTCAATCCTCTATTCTAGTAACTGCTTTAGGAGTGACGCTTCAGGAGTAACTACTTCAAAGAAGTGACTTTCACGACTTTAGGTCATGCGTTCAATTAGAGACAACCCTATTCACACTCAGATAATCTTCTTAGATCCACAAAACATCCTTTTTGAACTGTTATCTGAATTATTATCAAACATAGGTTCGAGCTGTATGAATGAGCCTATGCACAGTCAGTCTCAACTTTCTTCGTTCTTCAACTCTTAATGCTCCTGTGTATTTCTCTTATGATTGACCTTCGACTTCCTTTCCTCTATTTCTTCTTTTCGCTTGTCCTTCAGGTTCTTTGAGTTCATGAATTGTGAATTGTGACTTCCTTTCTATGTTCATTACCTGAGATCGATGATCATAAATGAGGCATCTTAACTTATATTTATATGGGTTTCACTAATGACCGTAAATACACGTTCATTGGGAGGAGTAACCGACCTATTGTATGAGGTCGCCTACTACACAATATATCGGAGAGGCCCTTTTTAATATTCATCCAAGGCTCACATGGAGGTCTAACATGCCACGTTATTAATCGCAATCACAACTTTCCAAACTCCCGTAATCGTAACATCGTGAAAATCCCGCAATCACAACCCTTTGGTTTCACAGTGTAACATTCTCGATAACCCTACTGCCGATGGAGCAAATGCGATATTCAATAAGATGTTTTAATAAATCTTCAAGTCCATAGCTCTATCGCAATCAGAGGTCTGTAGGGTCCACAAGTTTTATCGCAATCGACGGTTTGACATCCCTTAGAAACTAGCGACACTGCAGATGTGATATAGTATAAGGTGTATTATAATGGAACCATCCGGTCCATAATACATATCTCAATTGGTGTTTTTAGCGTGACCTTTTTAATACTTGTGATACATAACTTATGATAGTGGTGGACGTGGTATTGCATTAGATCTTGTTCTATTTGACCAGTCGGGTCCGCAACTCAAAACACAATCGCAAATTTCAAGTGTGACATTCCTTTATGATACATCACTTATGATGCGATAGTTTTGGTATGGCGGATGTGATATAACAATAGAGCATATTGTTATGGAATCATTGGGTCTGTAATATATATCGCAATCAGGGGATTCAACGTGACACATAATAAAGCGATAAAGCCACCGATATTGATTTCTCTGATGCGCTGTGAACTTTTAAAGGGTTTACACGGTTTATTCCATCCTTCGATATTTATCCTTAGTTCCTTCGATATGACTCTTATTCTTGGGCATATGCTTTTTCTTGGCTTGTCGCTCTTGTGGCTTCTTCGCTCTTCTAACTTCCGATAGCTACTCTTCCCATGATGTGTTCCTCTTTGCTCTTCTGATTGCTTTCCTCCTTGGGACGCTTCTTGGGTCCATTGCTTCTACTTTGTCTGTATATATATATATATAATATATTATATAATATTTATATATATTATATATATAATATATAATATCTATATATATACATATACATATACATACAACCCATGAGTCCTCCATGAGCAATATTATGATTAATGGGCATCAATGAGCAACATCACATGTCACAAGAATTTGCTATCACAAACACTGCCATATTGACATCAATGACAACCTTGATTAACACATTTAAGACAGTGAAAATGGCTTCTTTTATTTACTTCTAGCTTTGTAGAGATTTTGAACAATATATTCATTTTATCTCAGAATCATTTCATCTTTGTGTTTAACAACTCGTTGTCTTATAAGCAAGGCAATTCTTTGCAGATCTGTTGGAAAATTTGCTGTATGATATTCATTTCACTGGTTAAAAACATAAATTGTAGGCACCTGTTGTGAGGATCAACTAATTGTTTATCCAATGATTTTTTTTTTTTTAGATAGAAATTTATTGATGAACAATAAGCCTATGTTTTACCTATTATGGTTTGGTTGTAATTTGTCTATGGTAAGCTTGGAAAAATGAGATTGTGATGCCAACCTTTTGAAGTGATATAACTCTGTAGTTTGTAATGCAATGTACCTTTGGGATTTTGTTTTACAGGGTTTTACTGTCATGGATAACCTGGGCCCTTCAATCTCTAAATTGTGTAGCTTGTACACAAACTAGCCTTCACTATTATTTACTCATTCTAGAGATGTTTTAAACTTAATTTCTAGATGCTCGAAGTGCTCACTTGGAATGCAACCTACTGATAATAAAAGAGTGCCACATATTGTATATGAATTTTTTTTACCACTGAGCAATTAGTTGGATGATTGACAAACTTGATATTATGTAGAACTTTAATCATGGTAATTGCTTACAAACACCTGAACTATGTACAATCTACTTTTTGTGCCTTTTCATTACTCTGTAAATATTAATGTGACCCCCTCTATAGATATTATCATGGTATACAAATAAAAATATCATTGGGTGCTCAAAGAATATTACTTTTATGAGCTTCTTGTTTTAACCTATGAAAAGACTTGAGTATTACTTGAAATTTTTTCTTTATACAATGAAAAAAGATATCTAAATTTCAAAGGAACTTCACATAGTAGCCACATATGGCTAGAGATGCTTGTGAGCCTAGTGTTATATTCAAATGAGCATCTCTTTCTCAAGTTTCTTTTTTTTCCTTTTTGTTTTTGTTTTTTCATTATTGAAAAAGAGCTCGATGATTTTTTTATTTGATCTAGTGTATGAGGGAGTTCATGAATGCATTTTCTATGCTTATTGAGTGCAAAGGATTTCCTTTCCTTCATTTTTTCTCTTCATATTTGCCATTCATTGATTCCTATCCCATCTTGGTACTTCCTCCATTTCTCAAATGTCATATGGTAAAGCATATGATGCGGAGGGAGCAGGAAGAGGAGGATTACTATGTCATTATTCTAGGACATTTATGTTAATATAACTTTTTTCTTAAATTTAATCTCCTACTACTAAGAAACTCAATTTTTGATTGTATTTATCGCAGAGAAACTTAACTTTAGATTGTATTTAATTGTTTATATATTTGGTTTGATTATTTTCTTCGCATTTCCCTACTCCTATCCCCTTTCCTTTACACCTATGCGGCTTTCCTTTACAACTCTACTAACAACAATTGCTAATTACCTAATTCAATTATAAAATTAATATACAAATTATTATTTAAATAACAAAAATTACAAGGGATTGGGGAAAAATAATGCCTATGAACCCCACGTTTAGTAACACACATTACTGCAAGGGTAAGTATGCAAGGGTTAGCATCCGGCTCCTGAAAGGTGCTAAATGTGCGGGCAGTGGCAGAAAGGTTATTGTAATAAGATAAGCCATATAAAAAAATTACAATTTAAATCAATAAACAAACGAAGATTAATGCTGTGACTGTCCTCATTTTTGAAGAGCAATTAAAGGCCTGAACCTAGTAGCACCTTATTTAAGGGGCGCAGCGCGAGGAAAGGTGTTATCAGAAGCTCTAGGGTTGAAATCATCGACAGCATAGCAGTAGCGAAGGAGTGGCGAATCGGCAATAGGGATTAATTCCATTCCAGTCTACTCCATTTCAACTGTTTCAGGTAAGGAAAGCCCTTAACCTTTGTTTTCATGGGTAAGAATAGTAAGAAAAATAAAAACAAAGAAAAGAAAGAATGGCTTAAGAAAATGCAGGAGAAGGGTACGACTCCAGGCCAGAAGGAGGAGAACTCTGAAAAAGAGAAAAATGACCAAGAACAGAAGGGTTCGATTCCAGCCCAGGAAAAGAACCCCGAGAAAGAAAAAAGCTCCAAAGAACAGAAGGACACTACGCCTTCTGAAAAGCCGAAACCCTCATCGTCCGAGAAACCGGTAGGAGGAGGAGCGGGAGCAGGGGCAGCTTCTTCTGCTCCTTCGACGTCAACGTCTTTATTGGGACCTGGACCTGCAGCTCAGCAAAAGTCTCAACAACCTCCCAAGTCCCAACGACCCCCAAAACCCAAGACCTTAGAGGAGAAGGCGGATGCAATCTGCCGATTGCTCTCTGAAACTTCCGACGTGGATCAATTTGGACCTGAGCTCAATATGCTGGGCATTAAGGTTACGACTGAACTGGTGGAGGAAGTGCTGAAGAACTCGTACAAGGCGGGTGAAGCGGCCCTCAAGTTTTTCCACTGGTCTGTTAATCTGCTTGGGGGCAAGCACAGCCCTTATGCCTGGAATCTGCTTGTTGATGTTCTTGGCAATAACAAGATGTTCGATGCGATGTGGGATGCAGCGAAGTCCATGAAGGCCGATGGGATTCTCTCCCGCCAGACCTTTGCTACTATTTTTACTTCCTATGCAATGGCAGAGAAGGCGAACGAGGCGATGATGACTTTCGAGGTGATGGAACATTACGGCTGCCCGCAGGATGTTGGCGCTTTCAATTGCCTTCTCTGTGCTCTGTGCAGGTGCAAGCAGACAACCAAGGCATTGGAGTTTTGCAAGAAGATGGGAGAGAAATTCCCTCCAGATGCAGATACCTACGCAATTTTGTTGGAGGGCTGGGAGAAGGAAGGCAATGCGGCCAAAGCAAAGAAGACTTTTGGCGAGATGATCGCGCGGCTCGGGTGGGATCCCCTCAATACGGCTGCATATAATGCCTTCTTGGGTACCCTCTGCAAGTTAGGCCAAGTCGATGAGGCATTGAAGTTTCTGCATGTCATGAGGAGCAGAAATTGCTTTCCAGATAAGAGCTTTTTTAGCACTGCGGTTCATGCCCTTTGTCTCCAGAACAGAGCAGATGAAGCGGGCATGGTTTTTGAAACCATGATGCGGTGTGGGCATATTCCCAGCACCACCACTTACAATTCAATGATAAGTGCGTACTGCTATGCTGGTAAAATGGACGATTGCTACCGTCTTTTCGATGGAATGGTGTTTAATGGTGCGTTTCCTGATTCTGTGACTTACAATACTATTTTCCAAACCCTTATGAAGGCACGACAAATGGAGGAAGCTGCCAGCATATTTCGCGAGATGACTAGAAATGAATATGATCCAGATAGCGATAGTTTTACAATGGCCTTAGTCGTGAAAGAGCTAAATATAGCCTTAATGGTTTGGAAACACATGAGCAGCAAGGGTGTTTTCCCTAGCATGGAGTCTGTCAACACCTTTATAAATACCCTCTGTGACGGTGGCAAGCGAGCAGAAGCACTGAAGTATGTGGAAGAAATGAGGGATCAAGGAATTAAAGTGCCAGAGGAAATCTTGAAGAGGGTAAAGTTATCTGAATCAGACAAGAAGGATACAGCTGAACGATCTTCAAAGAAGAGGAAGGAACGTCACTGACGAGGGAAGGCCGGCAATGGAATAGTTATTCAAATTCTAGATAACTTGATTAAAGAGGCACTCTTTTTTTAGACAGAGTTCATTATGTTTGTAATGGAATGGCTGTATGTTTTCCGAGTGAACTGCTTTTCCATAATATATTGTCATAGACTTTTGGCTCTTTGTTCTTTGTTTTTAGATCAGGCTTATGTTCCGGCTTAACATTTTTTATTAACTTGTAACTGTTGATTTCAATTATTCGGTGTTTGCCTCGTAACTTGTCATTCTACATGCCTACTATTTAGGGATTGTTCTTCTATTGTCTATCCTCGTTGTTTTGGATTATTTTTTCAAAATTTCTCACTACCTTACATATGTTGCATGAAATAAGTTATTTTTTTCAATGCCTTTCTTGATTTATTTGATTCTATGAAAGGGCAGCTGCTTTGCAGCTGGTTTCCTGGTATACATTTGCGTTGTGAGTTAGTGAATTTGAAGTAGAAATGGGAGGATGTTGAGAAGTTGTTGGCACATCACGCTGAAGAGTTTGGTTAGTTGAATGCAGTGCTGTATTTTATCTGTGTCAAGTGACATGCACTGTCATGACTCATGGCTCCCAAATTGGAACTAGAGGGATTCGTTTGGGAAAGCATATATTTTTTTTTTTATTTTTTTTCTCTACTTCTATCTTAGCATCTGCCTTGGATTCCATCCATTCCTGGTTTAAATAGAGGTGTATATAGAATCTTTGTAGTTTTTGGAGGTAAAGATCCAGGTGTCTGAAATTGTGTCCATAAATGTCGAATGGAATCTAAAAGCTAAATCAGGTAGGTGATTAATGGGCAGTAATTACTCTGCAATGTAGACTGTTTCTTTGGCACAATAATTCTTCATTTGGTGTATGTGTCACTTTGTTGAACATAGCCTCTTTGCTTGCCACTAACATCAAATGGACATCAGTGAAACTCATGCATGTTAAATAAATAAGTTCTTTCTGTCTTGTGCTATGGCTGTATACCTTGAAAATAAATTGTTCTCATGGCCGCTATCGATAAGTGGAAGTCTCACTCTGTAATTACAATCCACTAGGGAGTTGTGGGAAATGTAAAACATAAGATGTAGAAGGTCAAAAAGATGCATGCTTTTTCCAAACTTAATATTGTATACTTTAGAGTGGAGGTAAATTGCTAGAGATGTTATATTCTTTCCATTTTCTGATTTGGAAAATTTGCTTTTAGAGGAAAGCAGTTATGCATTTGAACTTAAAATTGAAAGGTTCATTGCTTATATCTTTTTGATTAAATTCAAACAAGATCCTCGAATGAACCTCACCTTTTCCACTGAATAGGATTGACATCTATTCTCTGTCTGAAATTATTCCCCTATTGCATCATTAGTTGACACAATGCCTTGATTGTAGCTGCTCCATGTTTGATATTCTCGTAGCAGGCATTACTGGTTTTGAAACATGTTATTAGCAAGTTTCTTCTTGGCATTCAATTTGTTACAGTTTTTGGTAGGTAAGAAATATGATGTGCAACATTGACTAGCTATCAGTGTTTCATGTATTGGAGAGCTGAATTGATCTTCTATTTGTTGCCTTTGACATTTTCATTGAACATGTGAACCATGCAAAGCTTTTTTAGTATCATCCTTGAAAATCTTCCTGGTTGATTCTATGATGCCATGATAGTCATCTTTATTTTAATGTTGTCTATGTCATCTTTTTTTTTTGTTATGCTGTTTCTAGTTCATGATCTGAAAAAATTCAAATCATTTTGACTTTGATGTTGTCTGTTGTTCAACTATGATGCCATGACATCACAAAAATGTCTTTTGATGATTGTCATTTCAAGCTCTTTGCAACCGAGAGTTCATTAGAATTCCATATTTTAACTTCAGTATTTATCTTGTTCTCTGAGTGATCATGATTTGGACCATATAAACGTTTTCTTTTTGACACTGTTGTAAGTATCATAATTTTACTGTAACATCCTATTAATATTTTTCTTAATGATAGATACAGTGCTGATTACATCGTCTCATATCATATCTAATAGCATATGAGTACATGGTCTCCCAAGAGTCTATTAGAATCACGTATCACAACTAACTCTCTCTTGGTCTTGGAACTAGTCCTGTGCTGGGACTCTTCCTGAATTATTATTATTATTAGTTTGTTATGCGTATAAGCTGAAAGCAACTACAAATGCTTCTGGTGAATAATAATAATAATAATAATAATAATAATAAAATTGCTGTCTCCAACCCATTGATCCATTAAAAATGTGGGAGCGCACAAGTCTCGGGGATGCATTCCCTTGTCATCATCGTTCCCTCATCCTGAAAAGCAATGCAACATCCTTATAGTTCCGTCATCTTGAAAAACAATGCATCTGGGAAGGGGCAATGAAGGAATTGGAGGTTGATTGTCTTTGGAGGGACAATGATGGAAATGGAAGTTGATTGGTTAAAATTCTGGAGGAAATTGACACGTGTTTCACCATCTTATGCTATTGTACCCTCACCATTCGTTTTCATGGATACAATTATACAAGCCTACTCAACATAGGACATGAAACTTCAGTCAAAAGCTACAATCACTAGTGGTTTGGAGTACAGTTGATGTACGTCTATTTGATCAGAGATGGCAAACCTTTTGTCAAATTAATCTTTTAAATTGGTTGCACTTCACGATGACTATTGTAAATAGGTGTAGATCATAATGTGAAAATATTGCAAAATAGGAAAGCTTAATTTTTGTGTTGTATGAACTTATTACCTTTTATATAAAGCTTGCTTGTAATGAATAATAACCCGCTTATAATTTCCAACCCCGGATTTTACTGACTAATGGAAGGGTCAACAATGCTGATCACGTGGCCAGCTTTGCTTGCTCTTCATTCTCTCATGAATTTGTGTGTGAACATGATGGTGGGGATGCTGGTGGTCAGATCCCTGTTGTGACATCTGGAAATGAATCAATAATTGAAATTTAGACATTTCCAGTGCAGGTGGTAGAGTTGAAAGGGCCGAAACTTGTTCTCTTAATAGCTCAAAATTCAAGGAACTTGCATGGGTTCTGCAATGAAAGATTATCCATGGGAGAAACCTTTATAGAGCATATAAGTAATGTCATGTTCATTCTTAAACAAAATTATTGAGTCTTCTAGAGATGAAGTAAATCCATCTTGAACATTTTATGTTGCAACAAAATCAACATTTCAAACTGGTTGTTTAGGCTATAGTGCAGTCTTACAGGACAACTGCAATCAAGTGTAATGTCTACACAGGGTTTCTAACCATTCCGCAACAGCTTGACCATGCATACAACTTTGGTGATAGTATAGCAAGTGCAATTACTATAGCAAGTGCAAGTGCAATCAAGTGTATTGTCTACACGGTTTCTATCTATTCTGCAACAGCTTGACCATGCATACAACTTTGTTGATAGTATATCAAGTGATTAGGCCTCTATTGTACTGAATTTTAGTAAAAATTCATTTTTTCTGGATATTCATCTCAATACACAATAGGTTCATTCAACATGCCGGATAAATGCTTTTCGGTTTTGTTTGCTACGATATGCAATTCCTGATATTGATTAAAAACTTTTTTGAATATTGTACATATTTTTCCATATTACCGATATATATATATATATATATTGTATTTTCTAGAATTAGATTTCAATATATATTTTTCTGAAGGGTATCAAATCCGATTTCTTCTATGGTGACTCTAATGGTGAGTAGTGTTGTAATAATATTCTACTAGTTGCAACCATTCCCACCTACTTGGTTTTTTAATCTATGAATTACGTGTCTTCCCTCTGAGTGCTTATAGACGAATTTTGTTCAACTATCATTTTTGGGAGATATAAATTTAATCTGAGATCGAAATAAAATCACCAAACTGATATAATCCAAAAATTTAATAGCGCATGGCTCAGTACTAGATACATGGCTAGCAAGAAATATTGCAGCATGGGGTGCAAAAAATCAACATAAATTTAAACACACACTAGTGCAGGAGAATTTGGGTTGTCGTTCTTTGGGTTGGGACACAAATAAATTCTCAAACGACATAAGGAATGTACCCTCCTTGCAAAGTCATTTGGAAAAAATAACCCAGAAATCCCATTAATAAGTGCACCCAATCCTTCGCAAAAGCATCTCAAATGAGGTGACAAAATACGCCTACTCTTCCTCAAAATAGAATAGAACATCTTTCAAAAAGCAAAGAAAGAGCTGCTAACACAAAGGCACCTTCAGGCACCTTCTTTAGGACATTTGGTGGCCGCAAATAATATTACATGATCGAGAAGGCGTTTCTGAAACTGGCACCAATCATTCATTATATCAATTTTTGTTTTTTAGATTCAAAACAGGGGTTACCTTTTGGGCAAACAACCACTGAAATCATCTAAAATATTGTTCAAATAAACGCTGGTGTGGACTTGAAGTATGGGCCCACTCTCCTGCAAATAGCAAGTATAATCTGCAAGAGGGATGCTGTTCCCAATGGCAAAAACAATCACGAGGCAGCAAAATTCACTTGAAAAGGATGGCTGGTATCACATCTGACCTCTGATATATCAAGTATCAAAATCTTCACCATTATAATCTCTGAAATCAACCCGAAACTAGAATGCTTGTTGATCAAAACAGTGCAATCACAAAGCTAACTGATTTGAACCCCGGATTTGACTGAAAAATTGAAGGGTTAACAATGCTGATCACGTGGCCAGCTTTGCTTGCTCTTCATTCTCTCAAGAACTTGTGTGTGAACATGATGGTGGGGATGCTGGTGGCCAGATCCCTGTTGTGACATTGCGAAATGAATCAATAATTGAAATTTAGGCATTTTCAGTGCGGGTGGTATAGTTGAAAGGGCGGAACCTTGTTCTCTTAATAGCTCTGTTGAATGCTCAAAATCCAAGGAACTTGCATGTGGATCTGCAATGAAAGATTATCCATGGGAGAAATCTTTATAGAGTCTTTTCCCATATCCATACATTCAACAACTGAAAAAATATTTTTTTGCTAAAAACACAAATTTTGGAAATTTTACAGAACGTTGAAAAACGCAGAAATAAAAAAAATCCGCAGGTACAAACAATCATTTAACACATTTGAACACAGTGATTTTTGGTCAATGTGACCTTGGAAAAACCTATAGCTATTGGGTAAAACCAGTTCGAGAGCTCTTCTTTATTTCTAAAAATGCATTTTTTACAGTGAGAAATATTCAGCAAAAAATCAGCGAGCAAATTTACAACTTGTCTCTTTTTCCGTGCCTCACAGCAAACTGGAAATTACAGCAAACAAGACATCAATAAATGCTGTACAACTTTATCGATTTTCGTGGCCACTTTCAGCATTAAATGCTGCTGTACGGCCTGCATTAAATGTGCTGTACGGACTGCAATAAATGCACTGTACGGACCTCGATTTGCAT
>APFE030514343.1:148224-162111 GCA_000404065.3 Pinus taeda
ATTCTCTTCTGGATAAAGACTAAATCTATTAATAAAGGAAAAAATATAGTACAATCAAGCCTGGAAACAGGCAGAGCCAAGAGAAACAAGAACATAGGCAGCCGGAAAGAATATGCAATCCACCTCGGCTCCTAGAAGCGATGAGAAGAGAGAAGAACACCGCGAGAAGTGACTAGAAGAACCTGAGAACAGAACAAAGCATATGATTCTACCTAACATGGGAGGGATCAACTATGCGGAATTTTTTCCCTTTCTTTTTACCCACTTTGACCCATTCAGGAGGGCACTGCTGAACTGGCATGATTTGCAAACTGAGCTGGGTTGATTGAGAGATTTCCTTATCTGAATCCGAGGTGGAGGATTCATGATTCCTTTTCTGGGAGCTTGGCTGGATAGAAAGATCCTCAGGGTCAGCCGAGGGCGGTTCCTGCGCTGTCTTGGTCTCCATTTCTTCCTCATTCATCTCCTCTTCATCCGAGCTAAGATCAAAATCATCCATGGGGGGAGGGTCATGAGGCTTCCAGCTTTTGGATTTCTGCTTAGGATTGGCTTTCTTTTTTGGGGCAGACCTCGAGGGACAAGAGCTCTGAAGGTGCCCTGTGAGATGGCAGTTGCGGCATCGGAAAGCTGTATTCTCGTAATCCAAGTACTGAGTCCAATGAAAGTCGCCAATTTTGAGATTTATCTTGTCTGGAAGTCCTTTGCTGATGTCTATTTCTGCACATATTCTGGCAAAGGTGTATAGGCCTTTTTCCCCTCTAGAAATGTCTGTGTCTAGGAAGCGGCCTAGAGAGTTGTCGATTCCTTGGAATACTGCAAAGTGCCAAAGATGAGCTGGGAGATTAGGAAGTCTGACCCAGATTGGGAGCTTGGTGATGATTGCCGAAGATGGATCGAAGTCCGGGAACCAGGGGGTGAGGAATAAGCCTGCTGAGCCCCAAAACCAAGGCCCTGCTTTTAGAGCTTTTTGGTAGTCCTCCTCAAAAGCAAACACGGTTATGAAAAAGCCCTTTGAGCATAATAAAACCTTGCAATTGTTGGTCCAGTTAGAATGGATCCACTGGTAGAGATCTGTTGTCCGTGGCCACAACCCATTGAACCTGCAAATAATGCCATGCTCAGCAAACTGTTGGGTTTGCTCATCTAGTGGTGGATGCATTATTTCGATGGAAGGAGTCTCCTCAAGTTTTTCCACCAGAAAAGGTTTGGGAGCCTAAACTGGTGGGACTGTCTTTTCCTGCCTCGGTGAATGAACAGCATCCTTGTATGAGAATGCCTTGGCTGAGGAAGACTGTCCTATCGCTCCCCCTCTCAATCTAAGGGAAAGGATAATGGAGGCATTTCTTTTAATGCTGTAGAAAGAAAGGGGGTAGATATCCTCTAGCTGTTTACCTTCGTGGAGGAGTCGTTGAGCTACAGAGGGAATGCCAAGCTTAAGTTCCAGTGCATGCATGAGGTCCCTCACGAGATCCTGAGAGCCTACCCAATGTAGCAGAGTTTTGCCTGAGAGGAGCTTGATCTGGATCTGAAACAAGGTATTCCAGGACGTTTCATCTCGCTTAGGCATTTCGTCAAACAGTTCAGACGCTAAGTCCAAACCTCTGAGTTTCGCAGAGCCCACTTCCATGGTATTCCAGGAGAACACCCTTTGTGCCGTCACTTCTTGAAACACCTCGCTCGCCTCTTCGCTCCTCACAGGAATGGTGGCCAGTGACTGCTTTGACCATCCTTCAAGCCTTGGAAGCTCCACGATATTTGCGTTAGCATGGGCCAGCTCCGCTCCAGCCGGGTCGGAGCTCGAAACCTGGATCCTTTCTTCTGTGCTCTTCAAGAATTCCTGATAGGCTGCGCTAAACTGAGATTCGCAGCTTGGCAAGGCATCAAGATCCGTCACGAACAGAGGCCTGGGCCGCATTGCCCAGGCCTTGGGAACCCTCGCTTGATCAGTCTCCAGCACGATGCTGTTGGATTCCAGGATTTCGATGTGATTGAGGAGAGTATTACGCTCATGCAGCGAGTCCTTCGGGCCGCCATGGCCATCAGAAATACCGTTGAAAGTGCCGAAGGGTGAGATCGCAACCTGGCTCTGGTCCGCCATCGTTCCCGCTCTTCTATACCTCAAAAAATTATAACTCATTTGACTATCAAAATAATTTATATATATCTTATTTTATTTTGATTTTATAATGTTATTTTAAATTAAATTAGAGAAGACATAACTACTTTTGAGATAAATCTCATCCCTCAATATTGAGTTATAGTAAGAACATTATGTAAATATTTCGTAGAGATAAAATACTGCCAATCACATATATTAAATTATTCATAATTAGATTAAAATTTTGAAATATGTTTTTCAAATTAGAGAAAGCCTATAAATATAATGAATAATATTTTTTATTTTCAAGAAATATATATTTATCTTAAAATAATTATGTTATCTCTTACCAAATTAGTTTATAGAATTCTGAATAGATGATAATTAAATATATGATTATGATATTTTATAATATTTGAATAGATGATAATTAAATATATGATTATGATATTTTATAATATTCAAATCATTCACGAAGATGACGATAATGATGATGACAATGGCAGTGACGATGACGATGATGATGAGGATGACAAAATCAATATAACCTATCAGATGATAATGGTGATGATGATTAATATCCACCAAGACTAATATGGTCTATTAGAACTTAAGAACATAAGAGATTAATTGAGATTGTTTAACATTTTATTTCTGTGATCCAAAAGAAGGGAGAGTAATGTTCCTATATCCCAATAGTTTTGCTCACTTAACAAGTCAAGGAGGTTGGTAGTGTGGAAAGGATTATGACAATTAGAAGACATATCAATAAGAGTTGAGGTAATCCAAGAGAAAATTATTTTCATCTTCATTTTTGCAGTATCCCAAATGTGACAAACTCTTTAGTCCCAAGGGGTTCTTGAATAAACCAACTCCCACTTTCACTTTGGAGCCCATCAGAATTAGTTCTTATCCTGTAAATTCTCATTTTCTTCTTACTAAAACTATAATATATATGTGTGTGTGTTAAAAATTTAAAAATTTTCAAAACATCTAAATCATCACTACTATTAGTAATCCTATTCACCTAATGTCAAAAAATGAATATTAGTGAATCTCTTTCGAATAATTATAAATATATTTGTATACTAAGAACACCAAAATAAATCATATATAAACTAGCACGATCATATTAGAAAATGTGGTTGATATGTGTCAATAGGCATGAAACAGTTTCTTCATAACCACATCTCTTCTTAAGGTTTCACTGGTAACACCTATGTGGTAGTTTAGTTAATAACATATGTATAATAACATATGCACAATATTATGTGAGTTTTATGATCATATTTATACCTTTATTCATAGTCAATTTTTAATATTTCATATTTAATAAAACTACAAATAATGTACAACTATGGATGGAGGGTTGAAGCAAGGTCTGCAATCCTAAGAGACAAGAATTGAACAAACCACTCAGGTCTTTAGAAATACATTAATAACACTTTAGGTGAATGGGTTTCCAAGTTTAATAGGAAAAAGTATTAGAAAGATGCATTAGAAGTGAATAAAAATATATCAACCTCCATCTTGCTCACACACTGAGAGACATTTCAATCCTTGAAAATTGCATTATCAAATTTACTAAAATTCCCTTAAAAAGTCTTATCCACTCAACTTAAAATTAAATAGTACTCATATACATTTTTTTAAAATATCGTAAAGCAATACAAACATAAAGTGATTCCCTTATTTCAAAGAATCACATGGTTAGGTCCATAGAAACCCAAAACATATACTCTTCCATGCAATCAAAACATCTAGAAACCTAAAAACCTATGGTCATATATTCCTAAGAAAGAAAACCGATACAGGAACTAAGAACATAAAACTAATAGAAAAATTGATTTTAAAAAATAACCAAATCAACAGATACAATTAAGAAAATCTAACCTAGTCATTTGGAAATTTTGCAACTAAACTTAAAAGAGACGAGAATAGCTTGGAAAGGTTAGAATTAAATATAACAAACATTGCAGAGAAAGATACAAAGTGCGCATACTATGTAGAGGCATATACAAAGTACATGGAGTGGAAATTTCATTTGAATAACCCTATAAGGGTTTCCAATAACTACAACTAGAAGGAGGACATTTTTCTTCTATTTTAATTAAACATAGCATAATAGATTTCCAATTGGCGGTTCCAACTGCATAGCAAATTTGAATCTTCAAGTTGGCTGAAAGGAAGGAATAGATCAAATCTCTAAATTAATTTACACGGATATTTTTTAAAACATCAAACCTCTTAACAAATATATGAAAAAATGAGAAATGTTAGTGTAAATCAAATACATAATCAAAGATAAGAAAAGGTGAAGGAGACACATATATACATTAAATTCAAAATTAGTTCAGAAATATTTATAAGAGCAGATAAGATTATATAAACAGAATCGGATAAATTAAAAGAAATTGGACATATATAAATCTTGCTACCAAAAACATAGATTTTCATGATGAAAGGTTGAAACAAATCAACCAAGACCCTTTTGAAGTACACCCAAGATTCAAATCAATTTTTTGAATGGCAATGGATTCAAAATTGTTAGGATTCTAATGGATGAGCTAATCGAATCAATGGAAGAACAGAAGTGGTAGAAAACAATGAAGCAGCCCATGAGATGGATAAAAAAATATTAATTTTTTTATATAAAATTAAAAATATGAAAGAATTTATCAATATAATTAGTGTTGAATAAGATGAATATCTATTGAAAGATGAGTCCTATTATTTAATAAAAATCAAATTTCTAAACCCAATGTCATATAAACCATACTATTTAATTAAACTAGAAAAAAATTAACAAAACAGCGTGAATTTAAATTCATATTATTATTTATTATTATATATTTTAAATTTCATTAAAAAATTATTTAATAATTTCAAAATTCATTAATAGTTTTGTTAAATATTTCGAAATATTAATTCTTTAATTATATTAACGATCTCTTTAGAATTTAAATATAAGAACACCAAAGGATTAGATATAAATAGAAACTGACACGAAAAAGTTGATCAACAAACGATCTGTATGTTTTCATGTTTTTATTTAAAATTTAATAATATTTTAAAATTTATTTTATAAAATTCATTTACTTATATTTGTTTTTTTTAAATGTTTTGGATTTATGTTTTTTTTTTTCTCGGTAAAACTAGCTAGTCTGTTATATCATATTTACAGTAAAATGTTTACAAGCAGTGAAGCAGGACTTCCATGGCTGCCAGTGGCGCCTTGGGTGACTTAGCTTTGACTCAAAAAGCTCCCACACAGGGGTAGTATCAACAGGACTTCCAAAATTCCTCCAAAAAAGACTGACTGAGGCAGGAAACCAATTCAATTTGCCCATCAACAGACCTAGACATATTGAATTAAAACATAAGCATGACTGCCTACGCAGGGGCGTTCTTCATAACCAGACTAAGGACTGATACAGACAAGACAGACAGAGACAAAACGCGACCAAAACAAACTGGACAGAATAAGAAACTGTAAGTGAACAGACAGAATGCTAACCCGTACCCATTGACCCGCAGCAAACAAAATCCTGGACCCGAGCTGAGAGGAAACGGCAGGTGCTGGAGCGCACGTAGGAGGGTCAGTCAGCGTCAGGATTTTTCTCCTCCACAATGGTGCACCATCCCTAACCCTCAGGGATTCCTTCCCACATGGCGGCCCATTTGTCCTGTGCTGAGCCTTGAGATTCTTTCGCCTAGGGAAGAGAGGGAGCAGGCATAATCTCCTTCCCTGAGGTACCCTCCCCACTTGATGGAAGCAGCACAGGGCCCGCCTTTCCAGAGCCCTCTGGGGGTGGTTCCTCCATTCTTGGAGGCGTCTCTCCTTCATTCCCTTCTGGAGCTTGAGTAAAAAGCACTAAAACATGAGCATTAATTCCTGGATTATCCTTGGAGTTGCCCAGGGTGAACACCACCGAGCCAAATGCTGGGAGGGCTGGCTCCCCTTCGCTCGAGCTGCCAACCTCCATGTATTGCCCTGCTTGGAGTGGCTTGACCCCTGCCCTCCTATAGCAATAGTAGCAGCAGCAATGGTGGTGCTCCCTCTCTGCTGGTGGGCGCGAGGATGAGCCTCGTCCAGATCCCCTCCTGCAAGGTTGCCGTTGTCGTAGCCTCGCCATGGGCAGTTCTCCTTCTCCCTTGATAGCTTTGGGTGATTTGTGAGGCCAACCAGAAGGCACAATTCGCCACCAGATGTTTTGGATTTATATTTTTTGTTGGTTTGTTTTTAATTTAATTTTATTAAATATTAAAAATATTTAAATTTAAAATATTAGTATAAGATGTTAGGTTTAGAATTTTGGTTTTTAATGATTTATTTTAATAGGTTTTTAACTTAGTTTAATGAATTGCAAATTTAAAATTTGACAAAAAAAATGTTACTTGCAAATATCTTTTTTAAATTAAAAAAAAAATATTAATTGGTAATATATTTTATAAAGGAATAATTTTAATATTTCTCAATAAAACTGGTTATTAAAGTTATGGTTCTAAAAAAGTAACGATATTATTCTTAAGAAAAAGTTTAATATTAGTATTACTCAGTGTTTATTTAAAACTTGATTTTAAGATTTTTAAAGTTTAATATTAGTATTACTCAGTTTTTATTTAAAACTTGATTTTAAGATTTTTGTTGAAAGAAATTAAGTATCAATAAAATGGTTTCAAACCAGTTGTAATTTTAATTCCTTAAAAGTGATAATTCTATATGCAATTTTTTTTATAAATTTATGGTTATTATTTACATCTTTATAAATCATAATACTAAAGTATTGTAATTTAACCCCAATCACCACTCACAATCCCCCTATCACCATTCACAATCCCCTATTGGTACTAGTAAAATATAGTAAAATCATTTTGTAATAAAAAGTTAAAAACAACCATTAAATTATGTTTTATAAAAGAAACAGTAAAGAGTTGTGTAAAGTACCTATATTCTCTACTTATGTCTTACATGAGGACAAATTTTACTACCTACTCTTACATGAGGACAAATTCTATTACCTTCTTCTATTGATTTCAATAGACTTAAGTAAATTGCCTTAGAATCCATATATTTAAAGGCAGTTGTCTATAATGCGACTTTTTGAAAGCTTTTCTGGTAGGTTTTTCTGGTTAAACTCCGGCAGCAATTTATTGAATCTCATGTTTGATAGCTAGTTTCTACACAATCAAAGCGTTACAGGGTTTTTCATGTTGCTAATCCAAATATGCAGTTAAAAAACCATTTAAACTGCAACAAATCATAATTTAACCTCAATTTCTTCGGCCAGATTCCGTCACCGGAATCTCCAAAAAGTCGCATTATAGACAACTCTTATTTAAAGCATATTTCATTGGATATCACTACTCTTGTTTTGCACAAACGTCAATGTTGATGAAAAAATCCCACCATTTAATTGAAAACTACATCATTTATTCTATTTTTGTGACATATAGCTATTGTAATTGTGATGGTATATGGTATATTCAAAGAATTGTCCTGGAAATAATAAATATCATAATTCTTATGTTTTTTAGGTTCTACTAAATTAAATCGGGGTATTAAAATAGTATTAAATAATATTAACCTCTACGAAAAATTGACTATGATAAGTTTTATCATGGTAAACATTTGTTTGTTTTATTATATTTTGGTAAACTCAATATACTACCATGGGTCTTATCCATTATATTTTGGTAAACATAATTTTCCATGTCTTTTTGTCTTGTATTACCATGGGGCTTATCTGTTTTGTTTTTTCTATTGGTTCAATGATTCTAATTTCCAATATTATGTCTAGTACTTTCTTCTCTTTTTGGTTATATACTGGACTCATCTTATATGGTGTTTTGTTAACTAGATTTGCACTTGGTTTCAAAGGAGTCTTCATTTCCCCTAGTTATTCCCTTCATCTCTAAAAATGTAGTAGGAAATAGATCCTAGTATTCGCATAGTAAATCCACAGTCTTACTTGTTGTTTCCTCATTCCAATAGTCTCCTATGATTGTAAATTTAGGACTTTACTCAGATCCAATGTTCACCTTCTGCATTCCAACAGGTTTGGCACAGTCTATAGATTCAAGCTTTGGGCTAGCTATTATGCACTTCCCTTCTACTTTGGTATTTTCACACTCCTTGGATAGTCCTTCTCTTTGTGTTCCTCTATGACATTATAGCATTTCATGAATTCTTTATAGTCTGAGAATTTTTGTGTGTCAAACATAATGGTATTGATTTCTTCATGGTTTGGACTTCAGGGGAAAAAATATTCTGCTTAATAATGTGGAAAGCTACATCAACTACTAGATAATCTCATTCAAAACTAAAAGTTGCATTGAAATTTTGAGCCATGTCTCTGTCGTCTATTTTTCCTTTATGCACTTCTAGTTTTGCATACCAATTCCTACGAATGGTGTCGAATGTATGAATGAGAAGATGCATCCATTCTTCCTCTGGTATCTCCCCCTTAGTCCATGTTGTGATGCACCCCTTGAAGTGGCTGATCAGCCAACTCAACCCCATATAGTTAGGCTCAACATTTCTAGCATTCATTCCAAACCTAATATATAACAAATCTCTGTTTTTTTTCAGATTCTCCACCTTTTCCTCATGTGCAACCCACCATCATGCAGGTTTTTCTTTCAAGGCTACATCTAAGGCTCATAATATGAGTTTTTCACTACCTATGACTCGAATTATTCCATAAAGGAACACACATATATCATTCCATCAAACTTATGGGGATCATGTACCTCTAATCCAATACAACATATTTCATGAGTAATATGAGCACATCTTCTCATGGATACTTCATGTAACCTCTACTACTAATTGTCGAGTGCTTCATCAGAATCTAAGCCATGGGAATTGATGCTTCACCACCTTAACCCACCATTAGTAATCGGATTGGTATAGTTATCCCTACAAGTAGTTACATTATAGAGGCTTTCAAGTTATTTTGTGTTGAATCCCTCCCTCACAGGTTCCACATATCGGTTTCAGTAACTTTAAAATACCATGAATCAAACATAATTTTCCTTTTCTTCAAGTTGATTATGACCTAATTATTGAATGGCTAATCAATATGTAGTAATGTCGGGTATGAGTTGGTATCATCCACAATCTCTATGAATTCAAAATAAAAAATAGTTTTCACTCCATCAAGGTTAGCCTCCATTCTTGTCAACATTCCAGTAGAAAAATTCTTGTATTTTTTTGCTAGTCTTAGTTAGATGGGTGACCAAGTCAACTTTTTCCTCCCCATCCTTTCCTAGGTCTACTTAGGAATAATATTTACATCTAAACCTATATCCAAAATAATAATGTCCACGCCATAATTTGAATTCTCTATTTTTCCTCTTCTTGTGCGTAACCTACTTCAATATGTGCTTTAGGGTCTGCACAGTAGTAATTTCTCACTCTTGTTCACATTGATAAATCATTCTACAAAATGTATGTATGGCTACCCTATCCTTCATTAGTTCCGAACAACTCTTCAAGATATTTTTTAGGGGGCTTACATGTTTAATGGTTTCTCTAGGTGCATACTTGTTGTATTGTGGTGCAATGTCATAGGCATGCATTCCTTGTTGTTTGGTTGATCTTGATCGACCCATTCTATTACAACCAACTTCCCTGTAGCTTCCTTCTATGTTTCTTTCTCTTTCATTGGATCAAACATTGGAGCCAGTTCTGTGGATTTTCTTACCCCTTTCTATGGCTTGCTCCCTTTCTTGTTATTTTTTCTTTCATCCACATTCCTCCATGTGTATCTACTCTTACTTGTGGATAATCTATCTGTGCTTCGACAACTATCATCACTATATTCTGACCTCTTTTTTCCTAACATTTCACGATAGGTTGGGGGCAATCTTTTGTGTCATCGTGTGATTTCTTATAGTACCTACACGTTGTGTAGGGGTTGCAACAATATTATGCACTATGTCTTGGATGCCCACAGTTATAAAAAATTACTCGGTCATTCCCTCTTTCTAATCCTCGTCTGCCTCTACCTTGAAATTATTGTCCTCTTGCCTACATCCCTTAGCCTCTAACCCAATTATAAGATCTAGGTTGGTTATAGGTCTAGACTTTAGCTTCACTTCCTTATCCCTGCTATACCCTATATGCACAAGCAGTGAACTCTATCATAAAATTTAGCACATGATATGTTTGGATGTTGTGTCCAACTGATTTACAAAATTCATATAATAGATTTCTAACTAAGATTTTGTACTTCCACATCGTAGGATAGGCCATCGGTATATGCCCTATACTCTACAAATTTTGCACCATAGTACCTTACCTTGAGCCAAAGGATTTTTAGCCCCTATATTCATGTATACTATCATAGTTGGGAATTTCCTATGATGTCTTTCTTTATTGCATATAACACACCAAAATTCCTCTCACTTTTCCTTACCTTTGGTTATCCTGCAATTTTATTGTCATGGCTACTAGCTTTGACTGAACTTGCATCATTCTTTTTTGTTTTCACTTCCTGTAGGAGATGCTTCCATCTTCATCGAAATTTAGGGCCTCAAATTGAAAGATGATTGTTTGTTAACTTAGTGAGATATGTATATGAGGTAGTAATCATGTAATAAAGCTTGCCTTATGTTGTACATCCAAAATTTGGGATCTCTATAAATTGAAAAAGAGTTTATACCTTTGGTTGAAGACCCATAATTATTCATTAACATTCCATTTAATCACCTTAATCTCTATGATACATTGGGAATGTAACATTGGCTTCTGGAATTCTTTTAGAAATGCCTCGACCATTTCTCCCAATGATCTAGCTTGTCTTGCTATTGGAGTGTCCTTATATTTCATATACCAATTTAATGCATGACCCCTGAAGGTGGTACCAAATTCTTAAACCTTTTTCAATTCATCCTGGGCTTACTTGATAATCTGTACTACTTCACAAACAAATAGATGTTGTTCAGGATCCTCTGTCCCAGTGCCATGAAAGACAAGCATTCATAGAGTAGGATCAACATTCATCATTCTTTCTATGTGGTATTACTTTGTGATATTATTGAATGAATTTATAGTACCTTTGGGTCTATCCTTTTTTATGACTACTTCCACTACCTTGACTATATCTACTACTATCTCTACTATCTTCAGTAACTAAATTATCTACAACAATTTATTAGGTGATATTACCTCTTGGAGACATACGCAGGGTCATGAGTTCAACGTAGGTTATGGCATCAACAAGGTCGCTAGGATACATTGGTTATTATCGTAATTATTTGAGATGAAAAATTTTGTTCTTAATCATTCTATTTTCATTGTGTAATATTTCATTAGCTATAATTCATCGTGTAGGTGATCTACATTGATTTATTATTCTTTATATGTAACCTTGTATTCTTCCTTACTCTGCTACCTCGTATTTATCACATGCTCTAACACAAATCTCTCTCTTACCTCACTACTCCACTAAAATATTAATCCACTACGCAACACTTTGCTAGCCTCTTATGTTGCGCTCTCCTCCTATGCCAATGTGTGCACTCTTACCGTCATTGTAACTTGTGTAGTTTTATCTCTTTGATTTCTCATGATCGTTAGGTAATTGAATTGTAACCCTTTCATTTATTTCCTTAGTTTGTCCACTAGCCATCCCCCTATCTCCCCATTATGTGCAAAGAAACATAGCCACTTATAGTATTAGAATCCAATGAAATAATCCTTCGTCACATAAAAATATCTTTATCTATGTAAACAATGATCTCAAGTATTCTCCTCACGATCATTTCAAAAATACCCTTTCGAATGGTCTATATGACTAAGTAATCTCTGTAGAAAATTAAAAACTACAAAGCAATGGAACACATAAAATATATTGTAGAAATATAAAACAGAAAACATATAAAACAAGAGAGACACAGATATACATGATTCATCCAATTTGGGCTACGTCCACAGAGAAATAGCCTTTCCTTCCTTTTATATTATCTAAGAAACTGAATAGATACAACCTACGACAGATCCGATGTAATTCCCTCTTCTCTCTCACTCAATATCATCTCTCTTTCTCACTCAGAATATAGATATATATATAGACACAATACAATTCCCTCATATATAGCAAGGGTTTTCCTTCTAGGGTAAAAACCCCTAAATTAAACAGAACTTCTAACATCATATCTCCTCCTAATGAACGCCCCATATTGACTATGAAATTACAACATTTTATAAGGCAATTTTACTTCTATTTTTAGCTTCAGGGTCACTGCCCCCAATTCCTCCTGGTCACGTACATTTTATGGGTGGCGTTGCAGCCACATTAATAACTAGGTTCCACACCCAACAATCTCCCACTTGGAGATTGATTATAGCAACTCCACCGCTGCTTCATTTTCTGGACAATGGCTCCACTTTTGACCTGGTTGTTTCTCATTTTCATTATCATACTTGAAGACCAATTGAAACTGAGAAAAATCTCAATTTCTCCGTTGTTACAACTTTTGTTAACATATCTGTAGGATTCTAGCTAGTGTGTATCTTTTCCAACTTCAACTGTCCATATTCCAACATTGATCGTATTAAATGATACTTGAGATGTATACGTTTTGCCTTGGAATGAAATGTAGAGTTCTTTGCAAGATGTATGGCACTCTAGCTGTCACTATATAACCTGCCCAACTCCTGCTTCTTACTGAATTCGTCCAAAAACATTTGTAACTAAATGATTTCTTGACTAGCCTTTCTAGCAGCAACATACTCTGTTTCCATTGTTGAGAGTGTAACAACAATTTGTAGTTTTGAAACCCAACAGATAGTTGTTCCACCTATATTAAACACATACCCTGTTGTGCTCCTCCTGTTATCTCCATCACCCACTATATCTACATCAACATATCCCTGTAGAGTAACGTTTGAACCATCAAATCATAATTCTTGATTTGTGGTACCTCTCAAATACCTGAGAATCCACTTCACCACCATCCAATGTTATTTTCCTGGATTGTTCATGTACCTGCTTACAACTCCCACTACATGTGCAATATCAAGCCTTGTGTAGACCATTGCATACATTAAGCTTCCAAATGTTGGTGCATGTGGAAATTTAGACATATAAGCCATTTTTTCCTGAGTCTTGGGACACACTTCCTTAGTTTGAAATGGCTAGCCAAAGGTATACTAACCATTTTTGCATTCTGCATATTAAATCTTTTCAACACCTTTTCTATGTATTGACTCTGAGACAATGTTAATTTTCAATTCTTTCTGTCTATAGTTATTCTCATACCAAGGATTTGTTTTGTAGCACCCAAATCCTTCATTGCAAATTAGTATGCCAATTTTATTTTGAGCACATTTATTTCCTTCATGTTAGAACCTGTAACAAGCATGCCATCTACATACAATAACAATATAATATAGCTGCCATCATTTTTCCTTTTGAGATAAACACAATCATTAGAGTGTCATCTAGTATAACCTTGTTTAGAAATAAACCTATGAAATTTTAGATATCACTGCCTTGGAGCTTGTTTTAAGCCATACAAGCTCTTCTTCAACCTGCACACTAGTTTCTCCTTCCCTTTTACCTCATATCCTTGTGGCTAATGCATACATATCTCTTCCTCCAAATCCCCATGGAGAAAGGTTATTATGAAACTAGCTCACAAAAAGATAGAAAAGATAGATGAACACCTTAGAAATAAGCCTCTTCGAGGGGGAAACCTCCTTTACATTACACAAATAAACAATTCTTGGATGATACAAATGATAAGACCTCCTTTCTATATATAGGAGTCTAAGGGGT
>APFE030514343.1:162131-183673 GCA_000404065.3 Pinus taeda
TAATCAGAGCCGACATAACAATAATAATGTAAGGGAACAATAATAACAATAGTGGGCTTCTATGGGGCACAATAATAAAAATATGGGTACTACATGGGTACAACACTATAATAAGGGGGTTGTACTAATAACAATAAGGGTTTACACTGGTAGTATAGGGGCATAACATGCCCTTCTCCTTCAAAAAGTGTTGTCCTCAATGCTTGAGTAGTTCTTGATGCTTCTGTATAAAATTCTTGTCCTCCCATGTGGAATCTTCAACGGATAAGTTCTTCCACTTGATGAGATACTCTGAAATTGATTGATTTTGTAGTTGTTGGGTTCTTATTTCTGTGACTACTCTAGGTTCAAATATGATTTTTTTCTTCCTCTTCAAGTTCTCGCAATAATGTTTGAATTGGGTATTCTGCAACTTTTGAATGAGTGGCCACACTTCTTTGTCCTTCTTCCATTCATCCCTTTCTTAATTTATCCAATATGGTTTACATCTAACTGCTCAAGATGCAAATCTTCAGCTACTACTAGACTTAAAATAGTTCTGATTGAAGTCATTTTAACAGCAGGAGGAAATATCTCATCAAAGTCTATACCCTTTTTTTGATGCAAACCCCTTCACCACAAGTCTAGCTTTATACCTTTTTCTACCTCCATATTCTTCCTTCAACTTGTAAACCCATTTATTCTACAATGTTGTTTTACCTATAGGCAACTTGACTAAGTCCCAAGTTTGCTTATGTGCTAAGGAGTCCATCTCTTCTTTCATGGCTTGCTCCTACTTCTTCTTGGTTTCTACTTGCACCTCTTTTTCATAACAATCTGGTTTACTAGAATCAGTCAACAATACATAATAAAATGAAGAAGAGTATCGTTCAGGGGGTCTACTTATCCTAGTAGATCTTTTAACACAACTT
This sequence comes from Pinus taeda, assembly GCA_000404065.3. Taxonomy (NCBI): domain Eukaryota; kingdom Viridiplantae; phylum Streptophyta; class Pinopsida; order Pinales; family Pinaceae; genus Pinus; species Pinus taeda. Next base: position 163,043 of record APFE030514343.1, read on the forward strand.
TTAGGCATTTGAAGTGCTTGTTGTTATTGTTCTATTTATTGATCATTATGATTTTCAGGCACCTTCACTTTTCCTATGATCTCATCAATCACTGTGTATTCTCTATTCTCTTTTTCCTATTTCTTTTCCTACATCTCATCCTTATACAAAACCTTTTCATTCAGTATGACATCTGTGCTCTTAACTATTTTGTGTTTTTGATAATCATAAAAGCGATAACAAAAATCATTAACACCATATCCAATAAAGGTACATTTCTTTCATTTTTCCTCAAGATTTGTTCTATTTTCTTTATTAATGTGGACAAAGGCTTCATAACCAAAAGTATTTAAAAATGAGTAGTTTACCTTTTTACTTGTCCATGCCTCCTCTGGAATACCACCATCCAAGGAACTTGAAGGCCCTCTATTTATTAGATAAACAATAGTATCTACAACATTTTTCCAAAATTGTAAAGGCAATCCTGCATGCAATCTTATGCACCTTGTATGCTCCATGATTGTCCTATTCATCCTTTCTGACACACCATTTTCTTGTGGTGTTCCTGGAACTGTCTTCTCTCTGTGAATTCCATTCTCTGAACAACACCTATCAAACTCTTTGATGCAATATTCACCTTGATTGTCTGATCTGAGACACTTTAACCTTTTTCCTGTCTCATTTTCAACCAAAGCTTTCCATTTCTTGAAAATATCAAATACATTAGATTTATTCTGAATACAATAAATCCGGGTTTTTCTAGTTGCATCATTAATAAAAGTAACATAATAATGAGAGCCACCGAGAGATGATACATGAGCAGGTCCCCATACATCCATATGCACAAACTCTAAATTTTCACTCTTCTTTTCCTTCCCAACTCTGAGGAATTTGACTCTCTTCTGTTTTCCATAAACACAATTCTCATAGAATTTTAAATCAACATGCTTCAAACCTGGCAACAAATTTCTTGAGTGAAGGATCTGCATCGCCTTCTCACTCATGTGCCCAAAGCCTATGATGCCACAATGTCATATCTTCTCCTGTAGAGGTTAAAACATTAACATATTTAGAAATACCATTGCATAAATACAATGTACCAACCTTTTCTCCTTTTGCTATTAGCAGGGATCCTTTAGTGAACTTCCAGGTTTTACTTGTAAAAGTAGTCACACAACCTTCACCTCCCAACTACGTTGTTGAAATTAGATTTTTCTTCAAATTTGGAACATGCCTTACCTCCTTCAATAGCCATTGATTTCCATTCTACTGCCTTATGAAAATTGTACCCATTCCAATGATTTTACAGGGTTTATCATCACCCAATCAAACTTGTCCAAAATCTCCTTAAACATAATCATGAAAACGTTTCCTGTTAGAAGTGGCATGGAATGAGGCCCCTGAATCTACCACCCAGGAATCAATAATATTTTCTAATGAAAGAATCAAAGCATCTTGCAACACATCACCTGTCACATTTGCTTCATGATTATTTTCTTGTTGCGCGTCTCCTTCTTTTCCCTTCCAAGACTTGTAGTGTTTCTTCAAGTGTCCTTTCTTCTCGCATTTCCAGCACACTATCCTCGATCTGGACTTGGATATGCCATTCCTTGACTTACTGTGATATCCTGGGCTCTTTCCTCTTTCCATTTTTCTCCCCCTAGTCTCTACAGTCAAAGCATTACCTAATGTCTCACCGAAACTTCTCTGCCACATTTCCTCACTAAGGATTGCACCGACAACATCATCAAACTTTAAAGTACTAGATCCAGAGACAGAGTTACTAATGGACATAACTAAACCATTCCAACTTTTTGGCAATGAGCACGGAAATAACAAAGCCCTAACTTTATCATCGAAAGTTACCACTGCAGAACTTAACTTACTGGTAACTGTATTAAATTCATTTAAATGATCAACAACATATCCACTTTCTAACATATTCATATTAAATAAATGCTTCATAAGAAATATCTTATTTGAGGCCAAGGGTTTTTCATATATTTTGGCCGGTGCTGGCATTAAACCCTCTGTTGTCATTTCCTTCGAAATATTAAAGGCTACCGACACCGCAAAGCACAACCATATTGTTCCAAGTTCCTTTCTATCGAGAATATCCCATTTTGTGTTTGTCATACTCGTCGACTTCTTTTTCCTTCCACACAATGGTTGGTATAGATCTTTCTGGTACAAATAATCCTCCATCTGCATCTTCCATAGCTGGTAATTTTGGTCGTTAAATTTTTCGACCCTAAACCTACCATCTTCTGCCATTGCTCCCACTCGAACTAGGAACCCTTCTCTCCTGCAAGTTTGTCAACCAAATAGACCTTCAAATCTGATACCAGTTGTTAGAAAATTATATATTATAGAGAAATGGAAAACATAAAATATATCGCAGAAATATAAACACAGAAAACACATAAAACAAGAGAGACATAGATATACGTGGTTCACCCAATTTGGGCTACATCCATGGAGAAACAGCTAGTCCTTCCTTTTATATTATCGAGCAAATTGAAGAGATACAACCTACAATAGATCCACTGTAATTCCCTCTTCTCTCTCACTCAATATCCTCTCTCTTTCTTACTCAGAATACAAATATATATAGATGCAAAACAATTCCCTCATATATAGTGAGGGGTTGCCATCTAGGGAAAAAAAACCCTAAATTAAACATAACTTATACTGTCAGATCTCCACCTAATGAGCGACCCAGATTGACTACGAAGTTACAACATTTTACAAGGCAATTTTACATCTATTTTTTAGCTTCAGTGGCGTTGCCTCCCCTTCCAGCACAAATATTATGGGTGGCATTGTCACCACATTAGGAACTGGGTTCCAATGCAGTGATACCTATGAATAAAGAAGAAAATTAGGCTCCACACCTAACAAAATTCAACAACATAACCCTCCAATACACTATTTAGCCCAAATCATACTACTGGTAAGATCTTGTTGGTTATATAATTTACCCTTTGGATTAGTTATTGAGTCCAATTGTGTGATACAACAAGAAACTTGTTTTCACTTTTCTCTAATAGTCTTAGCAACAACTCCATTGAAACAATTGAGAATTTAGATAAGAAAATTTCATTAAAATTTTTAAATACATAGCTTTAAAACCACTTATCGGGACATTTTCACTAATTTCTAGTTTGTTCCACTGTAATTTCATGTTCCTTAATCTTCACACATTGTTGTACTTCTTCCTTCATAGGCCTCCATATCACCTTTAGTTCAATATCCCACTATTGATAATGGAACCATTTTTTGTCATGTAGAGTGAAAACCCAGGTTCGTAATGAATTTGCCAACAAAACCTGTCATAAATTAGTATTTTAGCAGCATCTGCAAGCGGGTGAAGTTTCACCCAAGGCATGTATGAGGGATTTGAGGAACCTAGACAATTATGCGCTAATGAACGAGATGTATATCCTATACTATCACTACTTTATTTATCATATCGTTACTTCTTATCATTGATAAAAATAAAATGAGGTATACCCCTATTCTGTTAAACAAATCCATCACTTATAAATATTTAACAGAATGATAATATAGAAAGAAGACACTCCATTAGATAATGCAAAAACCAAAAAAATAAGGACAAACAAACCCTTTTATTATCATTGTAAATTTCTCATTATAATCCCAAGTGTTGCAGCTCACCATCCCAATAGATCAATTCATTAGAGTGCAAACATCAAGACGAGTATATGCATAAGTCATCCAAAAGACTTATCTTTTATATCACGACTTTATCTATTTATTGTTTTACATTCATGCACAAGGTGACAAAAGGGCTTTTGTAATATGGGTCGTAAATGTTACCATGGGAAAAAAATTCAAAATAATCTTAACAACTTTCCTTATTCTCCTCATTACCATGCATTGACCCTTCATCATCCTTTTTATGAAATACACTGTTGCACAATGTTCTTTTGTGCATAAGCCAAAAATTATACTCAAAATGCTTCTCCAATGGTTGTTTTCATGTTTTCCAAATAATGTCAATGGATCCATTTGAATTCCATTTTGTTTTTGGTCCTCCATCTTGTTGTGAAACTAACATGCCTAGGATTACTTTCTATGCAACAAATGAGGTGCCATTTCTTTGCACTAATATTTGTGTAGTATTGTATTTTGTAAGATCAAATCAATTGTAAAATAGATTTGGGTAAATTAAAATAAAGAGGAGAGCATGCATTCTAAATAAAGAAGGATTTTTGCAAGTAATTGAGAATAGAGGCATGGGAGAAAGGGCTTCCCTAGACTTGCCCAACATGAAAGATGTGAATTGGAGGAGCTGATTGTGGCAATTTCAACTTGGTTATGAAAATTACCAATTATGTAGGTTTGTAAATGAGGCAATGAAAGTTCTTGCATTGAAACCTGGTTGGAATCAATTTCCTTTCTTGTTATGATATTTTAGTTTATGAAGAATAGTAATCACTTGGGTTATCCAAATCTGTTGTAATAAATTAACTTCTTGTTATGATATTTTAATTTATTTATGTTTATCTATTTCTATTTTTCATTTTTAGTTGATAAATATATTCAAGATAATACTTGCTTCTTTTGGGATAGAGAAACATTTCTATTTTTATCAATTTTTCCAATCACTCGAGCTTACAACCGGTCATACAAATACAAAGTTTCGATAGACCAAATACAATGTAAGAACTCTCAAAATTTTGAAATGATATTTCAATGAAAATGGATGAATTTTTGTCACCCATTGCAAAAACCCTAAAGAATAATTCATCGCATGTCCATAACTAACAATATAATACTACATCATGATAAAGTTTTCTTGACATTTTCATCATGATAAAACTTGTCCAACGAGGCCTACAACTACCTGCAATAATGATTAAACTTATTATCTCTTAAATAAATGCATGTTTTTCACTAACAATCCTAAAATTTCATTTTATAAAGGATCACTTAGACATATGACTCATCATACCATTTGAAAAATGGAAAACACTTTATTAACTAATGTTTTATGTTCATTTGAATTTTCTTTTGATTTTAGATATTAAAAAATTTTATTACTTCACTTACATTGGTTCTATAATGTTATGTAATCTAGATCAAAATAATTGCATAAGAAAAAAGAAAAGATAGATCAATGAATTGATAGTAAGCCACTTCGAGAGGGCAAACTATGTTTACATCACATCAATGAACAATTATTGGATGATTCAAATGACGAGACCTCCTTGGTATATATATAGGACTCTAAAGCGTCAAAAAATAATGAAGGCCTACATACGAATAATAATGTAAGCGCTTAACAATAATAATAATGGGCTTCTATAGGGCACACCAATAATAATATGGGGGCTACACTAATATGATAGGGAACTAATATGCCCCTCTCCTTCAAAAACGTTTTTACCTCAACACTTGAGTAGTTCTATATGGTTCTAAATGAAATACGCATCCTCCCATGTCGAATATTTAGCAAGTAAGTTCTTCCACTTAGTGAGATACTCTTAAATTGATCAGTTTGGTAGCTATCATATTGTTGTTTACATGATTTATTTAGGATATAATATGATTTTTCCTCCCTTGTCAATTTATGGCAATATAGTTTGAACTAGGAGCTTGTCATGTATAACCTTCTCTAAGCATGAAACATGGAAAATGGGGTGTACTTGTGAAGGTGTAGGTGGGTCCAATTTCATTGCCATAGTACCAATGTTTTGCAACACCTTGTATGGGCTAGAGTACTTGGGTGATAATTTATTATCCTTCTCATCTTTCTTGATGGACATTGTTTTGTATGTTTGTAGCTATAAAAATACCTAAAAACCCACATAAAAACCTCTTTCACTATGATGATGATCTTCCTAATGTTTCATTTCATTTTGCACCAGAGTCAGGTTATTATTTAAGAGACAAAGAACTTCTTGTTGATGCTTCATGTGATCTTCCATTGATTGAACCTTATAATAATCTCTTAAAGATGATGTGATGGATTGTGGATGATATCCATAAAGCTCGATAAATAGGGCCTTTTTACTGCATTATGGAAGAAAGTACTATACCACCATTCTACCAAAGGTAACCACTTTCCCCATTGCATTCGTTTATAAGATACAAATAAATGAATATATCCTTCCAAATATTCGTTCACTATCTCATTTTTCCCATTAAATTGAGGATGATAATATGAGCTATGAGCTAATTGAGTACCAAGACAAGAAAACAATTTTGTGAAACATTTTCCTGTGTAAAGAGATTTGTCTCACTCATAATCATTTTTGCATTTCCATGTATCTTTTGAACTATTTCCACAAATGCAGTAGTGACTGTACCGGCTTTGAAAGGATGTGATATTGCACAAAAGTGTTCATACTTAGTAAGTCTATAACTACCACCATGATGACACTCTTTCCTTTGGAATTGGGTAAACCTATGATAAAATTCATTGAAACCTCCTCCCAATGCTAACTTAGAATGGATAATGGTCGTAAACGACTTGTGGTCTTAATTATATCAACTTTATTTTGTTAGAAAACCAAGCATTCTGCCACAAACTTCTAAATATTATATTTAAGGCCATCCTAAAATATCCCTTCACAATCTTGTGGTATTGTTGAAAAAACCCTAATTTCCCTCCTATAGGAGAGGTGGGTAAATCGAAAAGAACCTTTTGTTTGAGTTGGGAGTTTTTACATAGATATAGGTGATATTTGTACCACAATGAATTATTTTTCAATATAAATGTATAATATGCACTGGGATCTTGCTGCAACTTTTGAATGAGTGTCCACACCTCTTCATGATTCTTCCATACATCCCTTGCTTCAGTTATCCAATTAGGTAGGATAATAGAAATGGCATAGAGTAATGCTTCCACATCATCATCCCTTCTTGAGAGTTCATCTGGAATAACATTGTTCTTCCATTTTTGGTAGATGAATTCAAAGTCATAACCCAACATATTTTTGACCAATTTTTTCTACTCTTCAGAAGATAATATGTGTTCCAAGGAATATTTAAGACCACCACGATATATTTTTACCTTGAAGTGTCTTCCCTTTAGGGAAGGGAACCATTTTTCAAGGCATATAGTATTGCTGACATTTCCTTCTCATAGATAGTTTATGTAAATACTTTCCTTTGATTAGACGACTTTAAAAAGAAACGGGTCTTCCTTATTGCATTAAAAAAGCACCAATTCCTTTTCCGAAGGCATGGCATTCCACAATAAAGGTTTTTCTGAAGTCTGGTGTAGCTCAAATTGGAGCTTGGCACATTGCCTCTTTAAGATGTTCAAAGGCCGTAGTTTCTTCTAGAGTCCAAAAAAATGCATCTTTCTTTAGTAATGTTTTTAGTGGTTTTGATATTTTCCCATAATCCTTAGCAAAATTACAATAATACACTATCAACCTAAGAAATCCTTGAAGAGGCCTCAAGTTTGTGGGGATTTTCCATTCGTTTATGATTTTAATTTTGTTGATGTCTACCTTAACACTCTCATGAGATACAATATGACCCAAATATTCCACTTCTTGAACCCAAAAGAAACATTTGGAAGGTTTTACATACAATTGTTTCTCATATTAGATAATTTAATTGTTGATTAAATTACTTCATTAATTTATCAACCAGGGTTTATGAACTTGTGAAGTGTATGTTCACTATTTATGCTAGGAGATTTATTTTTTATTAAATAGAATGATTACAAGATTGAAATCATCATCTATCTATGATTGATTCTCATCAGGTATACCCACATGTTATTTCTATAAGACCATTTAAGCTAAGATCAACTTCAAAGAACAACCATACTGATTTTCAGGAATTCAAAACTAATTTAATGAACAAGAATTGAATTTTTTTTCTAATTGAGTAGAAATGAAAGTCTATTCTATTGAGAAAAAATCAAAGTCTACTCTATTAAACATAAATCAAAGACTACTCTATTGAAGAGAAATTGAAGCCTAGTCTATTGAGAAATAACTTAAATCTAGACTATTGAAATATTGAAATAAATGTATTCGAATTATCTGGAAAGGAAATGATGGAATAAGGAATTACCTAGAGGGAGGTGAATCAGTAAGGGATATAATGTTACCAATTAATCTCTTTTGACTTGGCAATCACCGATATGAGCAGTTATAATAAAATGCATAAGGAATAGAGTAAATCATTCTCAAGACTATACACAACCAACATAAATAACATACAGACATAGACACAAAGATTTCACATGGAAACCCGAACGGGAAAAACCACCAAACTATTTGTTATTGTTTTTGTGAGCACCCACTCAAAAGAGGCCCCAACCCCCTTCAAAGTTTTAGTAGGCCACCACTTGCAAAGAAGCACCAACCTATTATAATTGTAGGCTAGAACCTACTTCAACATTTTAATTTATGTTTCATAAAATTTTATAGAAATATAAAAACTTGGTCTTCCATTCCACACAACACCTTCCTCCCTACTTTGCAGTCCTTCTTTACACTAAACACTTCACTACACTCTCAACATTGATGTCAGCCAATAACTTTTAATACAATAATTAGCCCTGACCACAATATTTCGTATGCACGCACTTGGTAACTTACTCCCTATTTAAAATATTCACAAAACATACCATTATGCTTCACCTAGAGACTTAGTGTTTTCTCAACCTTTTGTTCACTAGTTACATAGTGAATTATGGACCCTGATAGCTCATCAACCACTGCATTGAATGCATAGTATGGCATTCTATAGTTAAATTAAGAACATGCATAAGGGATCAATTTACTCAATCAAATGACACTAGTATGGTCTCCTTTGAATATCCATAATCTTATGTAAGATTTGTTGCATGTTATCAGAGACTTACTCATTCAAGAGAGGATTATAAAGGTTTTACAATCCCTCTAATTAATTCTCAATTCTAGTATTAAATTTCCTTGTCCAGATACCATGGCTTTCTATTCATTCTTTTACATGTCATGGGCCTTGTTTCCTTCTTATTGCCTAGTTTCTCAATTCTCCTCACTCACCATTAGTGATAAGGGATGACATTTTTTAATATGCGTGTTGTTCCATTATTAAACTTTGCACGCACCTTCCAACACAATTCAGGGGGTTGAAAGGTTGTGGTTTGACCTACTCCTCCTACTATACCTATATATTTTCTTCTAACTTCCTGAGATGACTTGGACACCTGGATTGAGTTATTTCCCACTACTTTGGCATGTTCAACACAAAAAAGCAAATGCACAAAAAAACGTTACGAAATTCTCTCTTGGAAAAAAATTCGAGGATGTGCCATATTACCAACTTATGTCATGCTAACATCGTATGTTCCACATGGTGCCTTATGAATGGTGACATGTGTCAATATATTTGGCCCACTTAGCCTCTTGAAAGTGTGAAAACACATGCCACATGTCTCCTTCCTCTACTACCATGTAACCTTGAGCTGACATCATCTACCACCCTGGCTACCACCCGTGCTCCACATATTAACTTTTCTGGTTGTCTGTCTGCATCAGGTTCCACACAGTTTGAAGGTCATAGTTGGTTCTACGAGCTCCTACAGTAACCTACTGACTTGGTTGCATATCCTCTAGTCCATGGGCCTAACTTAGTAGATGGTCCTCCTTTCGAACTTCTTTTGCACAACCCGTCCTCCCACTAGGTCCTAATTTCCTATGTCCCAACCTAGGTCCAAAATCTTCCTAATTCCTTAATCAAATACCTTTTAAACAAAACATAAGGGAGAAGCATAACCTTGAGCCATAGAACCTTTCATGTTGACATTTTTATCTTTAAACTTCGACATGATATAACTCTTGATCTAGAATACTTTTTCTATAGTTTAGCATACCATTAGAAATCTCTTTCAAAGAGTTATCCAACTATATAATATTCATATACATATGAGATGATCTCCTAAGGTAGAAATTCTCTCAAATATTGGGCCATCCACCCATCATAGTTATAATATTTTGCAGCTTCTTTGCATATCCTACTACTATGATGGTTATGTACTAAAGAATGTAGAAACCATAGGAATCCCCATGAATTGAACACTTCATGCATCTTCTAACCTTGCCCATTTAACATCAAGATAGCCTGTTTGACATCAATGCCATCACATGTGATTTCGAGTGCCATCCTAGCAGTGTCAACTTTCCAACAATCTTCCCCTTTGGCGTTGATGACAATTTTTTTAGTAGCAACTCCTCCTAAAGTCAAGTAGGGTTCTCTCTACCTCTAATAATAATTATTACACTAATAAATGTCTTCTCCCACTTTGAAATTAATGGAAAAGGATGCACCCAATGAAATAAATTCCCCCTGAAACGTCCTACCATTTAATTGATTAAAAAAACTTAGTAGCTGCCAATACTCATTGAAATTGAGTCATTTGGCTATAAGAGAAATATATCATATTGATCTCCTAATATATTCAAAGGGTTCTTGTGCCAATGACTTTGATAAAATATCTATGATATTCTCTTTAGGGGCCACATATGCAAGATGCACAACATTAGAAACAACCTGTTCTCTTAGAAAATGTAACATTATTGGAATATGCTTGGTCTTAGAGTGCATGATAGGATTTTTAGAGATGTTGATAACTCTATTGTTATTGAACATGATTGGAATTGAATCATTCAAATCTATCTTGATGTCCTTTAAGGTCTGCTTCATCCAAAATAATTGTGTACAATAAGTGGCCACAACAATGTACTCTACTTCAATTGTTGATAACAAGATTGAGTTTTGTTTTGTGTTCACCCAAGACACTAAACAATATCCCAGAAATAATGTTTCCCCAGAGGTGTTTTTCTTGTCATCAATCTTTCCTTCACAATCAAAATTAGTACATGATTTTAGTTTAAATTATTTTCTTCTAGAATACCACAACCCGTAGTCTACTATTCCTTGTAAGTATTTGAAAATCCTTCTTACAACAATGACATGGATTTCTCTGAGGGAAGGCTTGAAATTTGGCTAACAACCCTATTTCTTACATTATTTCTAGTCCCGAGGCTATGAGGTATAGTAATCTTCCAATAATTGACCTCTAGGCTGTTTGATTTACTAGAAGTGTCTCATCTTCTTTACATAACTTACAACCAGTAAGCATGGGGGTACTAATTGGATTGCACTCCTCCATCCCAAACTTATTTAGTGTTTCTCTTAAATACTTGGATTGGGAAATGAAGATACCATCCTTGGATTAAGAAATTTACATCCCTGGAAAGAAGGATAGTTTTCATTATCATGAAAATCTAAACTTATTTTTTAATACACTTTGAAAATTGTTGTCGCAACTCCTCCAAATCACTGCAAAAGATTATGTCATCTAGATAAACCACCACAATCAATAGATGATCATATTAAAATATTATATACATATTACTATCTGTAGTGCCTCTCTTGAAGCCTTGTTTCCTAAGGTATATATCCAACCTAGCATACCAAGCTTTAGGGGATTGTTTAAGGCCATACAAGGCCCTGTTTTAACTTGAAAACGTAATCTTCATTCTCTTGGAGCATGAAACCTTCTAGATGCTCGACGTATACTTTCTCTTTCAAGTCTCCATTATGAAAGGTAAAATTTACATTGATTTCATATACCTTGATGTTCTTATGAGTATAATGGGTAAGAGACATTTTGAGGGCTTCTAATCTTGCTACAAGTGCAAAATCTTCTTCAAAATATATCCCTTCTATTTGAGCATACCCTTTCCAGACTAGTCAAGCATTGTTCCTTATCACTTGGCCTTGCTCATTTAGCTTATTTTTTAAGACCCATTTAGTGACTATGACATTTTATTCTTCGGGTCTTGGAACAAGATCCCAGGTGTCATTCTTCTTAATTTGATCCAATTCTTCATTCATTTCCTTCACACAGGACTTGTCTTCACTTGCCTGAACGATATTTTTAGGCTGAAATTGTGACATTAGAGCAATGTTAATGTATATTTCACTGCCAAAGAATGTACTTCTCGGTTGAACACCCAATCTTTGATCACCAATATTTTATATTTATGGATTTTATTTCTCCACATACTTAGAAGGTGTTTTGGATCTTTGTGTTGTACATACTTCATCTTCCTCCTCTGCATCTATTCTTTCCTGGTCTGAGAATCTAATGGTTGAAATTTATTCTCCGTCGGAGTTCTCGTTTTCCCTAGATGGCTCTGATTTTGGAAATATTTCATTCATTACAACATCAATGCAATCTTCCACCTTTTTAGTCCTTTTGTTCAAGCCCTTGTATCCTTCAATCCTAACATAGTACCTTATAAATATACCCTCATTAGCTCAAGAATTGAACTTTCTAAGATTTTTATCATTTTTTTCATAAAGCATTTTCTCCCAAACACCTTGAAATGTTTAATTTATGTTGGTCTCCCTTTCCATAACTCATAGGGAGTCTTATCACTGCTAAGCTTGAACCATATTCTATTTGCTAAAGGCATAGTTGCTTGAGTTTCTTCTCCCCAAAAGGCGTGTGTAACCTATGCTTCATCCATCCTCACTCTACCCATCTCGTGAATCGTTTTGTTCTTTCTCTCTACTACTCCATTCTATTGTGGGTTTCTGTCCACTAAGTATTGTATCCTTCTTCCATGCTCTTCATAATATTATTCAAACTATCTTGAAGTAAATTCTCCACATTTCTCTTATCTTAAGCATTTGATCCTTATATCCTTCTCATTTTCTACCCGAGCTATAAATATCTTGAAGCATTTTAGAGTTTCTGATTTTTATTTTAATACTTTAAGTGGCTCTAGTAAAATCGTCAATGAGTAGAATAAAGTACCTTTCTCCTATTTTGCTTTGTATCCTTGTTGGGCCACATATATTATAGTTAATCATCTCTAGAGGTTTTGAAGCTGAGAACTCATTTGTCTTGAACTAAGCCCTTTTATTCTTACAAAATTGACAAGACTTTCAAATTGAGTCATCAAGCTTCGACAATATTGGTAATCCTCTTATTGCTTCTATCTTGTTGATTTTTATCTAGTTGACAAAATTTATATGGCTATGTCTCCTATGCTACAACCAAGTTTTATTTTTCTTACTCAAATAGCAACTTACTCTAGAGTCATCAAACACATATACATTATTGTGAGTCTTGATCACCTTTCCCACTAGATTTCCATTTTCTTCTTTTCAGATCTCACAATATTGAGATAAAGAACTCACACATTTGGCTCACACTGAGAACATTGTGATTGAGACCTTCTACATACAACACATTTTGAGCCTTAGTTATTTCATCAATGCTAACTATACTGTTTCCCTTAATTCTTTTTAGATCACTTTTTCCGTAGGTGACATTGTTCCCTTTGTCTTTTCTTTAGAGATAATAATTTACTCTTATCCCTAGTCACGTTCTCAAAATAACCACTATCTTCATACCATCTATTTTATAGGTCATCTACAGACTAGCTACTCCACACTCCATGGTTTTCTTAGTCTTATGTCTCCAACTATTCCTTTCCTTGAGGAAACTTTGTTGACAAGTATACTATGATTTGGAAGGGTACTCAAGCCTGATTCTGCATTCACTTGCCTTATGCCCAAAATTATTACATTTGAAACATTTAACTTCATTCATCATAGGAGAAAAGGGATTCTGATTCGTAGGGAAAGGGTTTTGGGTTCTAGAATTATGATAATTTTTTTACCTTAAATCTCCATCTCTTTCAACTTTGACTCTTCTAACATTAATAGCTTTATGTCCAAAGATATGGAATTTATATTAATGACCATAAAAGAAAATTGGGTACTTGAATTTAGAGAATTGACAAGATTGATCTTATCACAGGTTCCTATGTTCTCTTGTTGATTGGTTCATTTCTCTATGGTGTGAGTCTTTTGAGAAGTTATAATTCTTGTTTCAAATTTTGAGTGGCTCTTTGGATTGATTTTTGTTTCTCTTCATTAATTCTATCTTGAAGCACCTTTTCATAGCTTCGGGGGTCTTAGAGTCCTATGGACCTGAAACTTGTCTTTCCCATAGAAGACTTTTGTGATTCAAAGTATCCCATGCTTGTCTTGTTATATGGAGGCCTTTGTCTGCTCAGAATGTGGTTGAACTTCTTTCTCCATTCTATAAACCTTTTTTCCATATCATTCTGAGCCTTTAATAGCTCAAGGTTTGTTCTCAAGGAGACAATTTCTACTTATAGACTATGACTATTCTCCTCCCATTCACTAATAAAATCATTAAGAACTTCTTGCTTCCTCTAACTTGAATTTTAGGGAAAGACTCTCTCCTTTACATGTTTCATATATCATCTCCTCCTTTTACTTAATTATATCTTTCTTTTAGAGTATATTCTCATGCTCTAAATTTTCACACGATTTTGTTTGTCTTCTAATCAAACAGCTTAGTTTTCTTTACTTTTAATGGATCCTTCAAGTTTTTCTCTTTCGTAAAAAAACTCTTCGGTCTCTGAGTTATATGTACTTTCTTCAACTCTCAACAACTGTTATTTTAATTTCTTGTTCCCTTTTTTGGCCTCCTTTAACTCATCAAGAGCACTGATGATCTCCCCTTGAAGGTCCACTACTCCCTCTTATTCTTCATCATATTCTATGACATTCATTTCTTAGAGTCATCTTCAAGTTCCATAATTAACCATTCATTTAACTCACCCTGTGAATAATCCTCACTATCTTCTTTTGGTGCATAACTATCCTTTTTGAAGTAGAGCCCCTTCTTCTTGAAGGAACTCAATTTCCGATATTTTTGAGCTTTATCTTTGTGTTTTTATCTTTATAAGGGGACTTGGAAGAGAAATGTCCAACTATTCCATAATAAAATCATTTCAAGGGACAATTTCCTTTATATTTCGTTGGACTACGTTTTAGTTTTCTGAAAAAGTGAGATAGTTCTTGATCATAATCACAACTCAAACATTCTTGAAGATCTTTGTCATCCTCAACATTCTTAGATACTTTGAATGTTGTATCCTTTGGTTTGGTCCTTTCTTTACCTACTCTCATCTCATAGGCTCTTTGAGTACCAAGTGATTGGTCCATTGCACAAGACATTTTAATTCAGACAACTCCTTGATGGCTAAGATTTTTGCATTCAATATCATAGGCAGAGATCTCAACACCTTCTCAACTATTGATTTTTCTTTGATATCACCATGTCCTCTTATCATATTGCTTACTTCATCACCTCTAAGGAATTATTTTTCTTTATTGTCTTCTTCACTCATCCTTAAGTTTTCAAACCTCATTTTAAAAGTTTGAAGTTTGGCCTACTTAACTTCTTCATCTCCTTCACGACTCTAATTGAGTTTGTCCCATACAGTGGATATCCTTTACATGTTCAAATTAACTAAGACCAAAGAGAGTGGTATTATTTTCCTTTTCATTGTTTCAAAACACCTTTTTACCATATGCATCCGTAGGAGGGACTACAGGCACAACATAATATACAAAAACAGAGATGCAAATGTCTACCCCTTGGGACATGCTATAGGATTCCATCATGACTTTCCAAAATTCATCACTTGCCCCATCAAAGACTGGTATCTTACTTGAGTAAGCATCCTAACTCTCTTGTCTAGACATGATTCCTTATATATCTGCCTTCCAGTGGTTAAACTTCTCCCGAAGAAACTTGGTTCTAATGATAATTATTGGAATGGGGAATTAGTAAAGGAGGGGGGGGTTGAAATAGTAATGGGTAAATTTTTACCAATTAATCTCTTTTGACTTGGCAATCACCAATATGAGTAGTTTTAATAAAATTCATAAAGAATAGGGTAAATCATTCTCAAGACTCTACATCATCAACATAAACAATATACACACACTGACACATATTTGACATGGAAACTTGTATGGGAAAAACCACCAAAATTGTTTGTTATTTTTTTTGCAAGCACCCTGTCATAGAAAGCCCTAGCCCCCTTCAAAAATTTAGCAAGCCACCACTTTCCAAGATGAACCAACCTCCTCTAAATGCAAGCTATAGCCTACTTCAACCAACTTTTCTAATTTTCATACAATTTTTCAAACTGAGAAAGAAAGGCCAATTATAATTGCATAGAAATATAAAAACCTGGTTGGTTATTCCACACAACACCTTCCTCACTACTTTGTAGCCATTATTTACAATGTACACATCACTGCAATCTTAGTTCTGGTCTCAACCCACAATTTTTATTACAATCGTTAGCTCTAGCCACAATATGCCTTATGCATGTACTTGGTCACTTACCCCTTATCTACACTCTTCACACAACACACAATTATGATTCACCTAGAAATTTATTTTTTTCTGAGCTTTTTGTTCACCAGGTACATAGTGAATGATGCACCTTATTAGCTCATCAAACACCACATTGAATGCACAATATTGAACTATGGACTTCAATTAAGAACATGTGTATGGGATCAATTTACTTACTCAAATAACACTCATATGGGCTACTTTGATGCTTTATAAGGCTTTCAAAGATTGGTTGTACACTATCGTAGACTTACTCGTTCAAGAGAAGATTTTAAATATTTTGCAATCCCCACTGCAAGAAAAAGGTCATTGGTGAGGGTCATGCCTGTGACGGACCTTAAAGCTGCATCACCAAATATGCGCCCTTCAAAAAACGTTGTTGTAAGTGTATATAGTGATGGTCCTTTAAGGTGTGTCACCAAAGCCATTTTCAATGACACTTTTTCTAAGGGTTGTTAAATTCCTATCACTAATTCACTCTATAGTGACACTTCTATTGATGATATTTTGTTGAACCTCAGCAATGATTTTTTTGGTTACTTTTGGTGACGGTCAAAAAATGTTCGTCATCATTGATCATTACAATGAGTTTCTGATGATGTTATGTGCCTTTTACTATATGTTCTGTCAAAATATATGATTTAATACCATTGTGGTGGAGTCTTTTTCATTATGTGTCCAAGGCCATAGTGGTTAGAGTCAGGACATTTGTTAAGAATTAAATACTATGTATCATTTCCCTCAAGTAATGAGAATATAATTTTCTTATGAGTCAACACATGATTCATCTCTATTATGTTTATTACCTAGAAAATTCTCTTTAGATAAAGTTCCACTAGTGTGTGTAGGAACTATTTATTTAATACATAATAAAGCTCTGCCAATTCTATTAACGAGAGATACATAGCACTCCTCAACAATCCTAACACACCTTAACATGCTTTGGAACACATTAACATTCCTTAGCACCTCACATGTCTTGGAACATCTTTGTACCTAGAACATATTGCCATGATGAGGATGCCCAACCACATGTTGGAATGTCCTAGCACAACATAACACTCTCCTAGCATATGTTTGTATGTCGTGTAGTCCCTAGCATGCCTTGGAACACCTTAGCATGCATTTGCATATATTAGAACTTGACATGATTGGAACTTGGCATGTATTGGAACCTATTATTAGTGTGCCTAACACACCCCGTTTGAAAAAGATAATGTCCCAACTTATTAACCCTCTTATGTCTTCATTTCCTTGCATTTTAATTTTGTTTTTCCTTTTGTTACCTTGACACTCTTTGATACACATTGGCATACCCTGAAGCCTTGTACATCCTAGCATGCCTTAGCCCCTCTCATGTCTTGGAACTATTTGGCACATGTTAGCACACCCTGAAACTCCCTAGCACAATATGGAACTTCTTGACATGCCTTGATATTCCCTAGCACGCCTTACCAATTGTTAGCATACCTTGTCACTCCCTCCTTGGCATGACAACTATCACTCATTGACACTTCATAGCACACCTCATATTCATTCACTTCCATGCATTTTGACATACTGCTCCCCTGTTGATGAGCCTAGATATTCAACAATAATGTTGCAACTCCCAGGGCTACTAGCTTTACTTATCAACCTAGGGTTTGTACAAACTTGGAGGTGACAATGCTATATTCACAAGTAGAAGTGGAGGTCTTGCATGTTGTCAATGTTTTTTTGGCAAGAGACCCCAGGGGTTCCAAGCCAAACTTCTATAGAGTCAGAAGAAGCTTAATTCTTCGATGGAAGGGGAGAAACCTTATTCTAAGAGAGAGCTACTCTACTGCAGTAATGAAGAAAACAACATGAAATGCTAAACTTACACCATAACCTAAATAACCAATTAAACAACTATGCTAAGCAGAATTTCTAAATCAACACTAACCTAATGCTAATTATCTAAGTTGCATAAGTAAAGAGCATCAAAAATAGACTAAGGTGTAATAAAGAAACTTAGGCTAAATCGGGTTTCAAGCAGAAAAGGCAATCAGAGGTCGAAATTAGTGAAAGGAGGACGTGAGGGAGCAATAATGCATAAGAACCATTGGATCAGTCAGGTGAAAGGAAAGTGAATGGCGGAGATTGGATCGTAGGAGGTTACGTAGATAAATGGGCGAACAGGGCTAACTAATAGGATGAATGGTGGAGATTATATCACAGCAATTGAGTGAATAGATGAATGAACAGGGTTAACCGGAGATGGACGACTGAGATTATATCGCGGAGGCTAAGTCAAGAGATGGATAGATAGGATTAATCGACAGATGGATGACGAAGATTAGATCACAGGCAAAAGAAACGTGCGGAAATGATGGAACGATTTTAGAGGGAGGTAAGCTATTTATCATGTGCTCGGGCGGGGTTGATCAACGGTGGAGATCAACCAAGCTAGGTGGTAAACGGGTAAAGTGATAGCTGTCAGATCAGGCAAGGCAGATCCATGGTGGGGGTTTAAAGTGCCTAAAGGTGTGGAGGTGATGTGATGGCTATTGGATCAAGTGAGGTAGATCGACGGCTGGGACTTAAAGTTCATAAAGTGAGTAGTGGACTCCACACAAGGTAGTAGTTGAAGAAAATAGTGAATCAGAGGGTGATTCTGAAGGTTTGTTAGTGATCGGACAATGATGAAGCGGTGGATGAGGAACATGCTGGAAGTGGTGTCAAATGAAAATGATGTAGAGAACCAGTGATGGTGAACCAGTAACTGTGTTAACAATGAACTCCATAGCCCATGAGAGGACCAGAGACTATGCTTTTTGGGTTTCTGGAGGGTCCCTTCCTCAGATCATTGTGCTATAGGGAGGAGATCAGGCGGAGGCACCTATATACAACTTGATAATGATATTTTCCCTTTAACTAACCTGTGAACTAAAAGAAGGTAGAAATGAAGTAAACTGAAGCGCAACACAAATGAACAGAACCAAAAAGCTACTTTAGCAAATAATCAATGAAAAACCATGAATCTATTTAAGCAAATGAAAAAGTAAACCAGAAAGTTATTTAGGTAGGTAAACAGAACTAGGAAGCTACTTAAACAAATGAACGAAACAAAACTCTATGCTAGCATAAATGTACGGTAAAGAGGAGCTGTGGTTGCTTGGGTCGGGCCCTAACCCAAGAGCTTCAACCCTTAAGGTTAACTCAGAGTCGGCTTAAACAAAACTCATTCTTACTATAGAAATCATGGATTAGAGATCAAACTGCCACAAGTCTTTGCAACTCAGAAATAAAATAGAGTTTTTACAAATGAAGTCTGGAATCCTACTGAGGTCCTCAGCCTCTCTATTTATACATTTGAAGTCTCTAACGACTTCCTTCCCATTAGGGAGGCTTGGCCTCCAACTCAAGAAAAATTGGTTTGTGTCATGTTCACTTGCTGCACTGTCTTTTAGTCTTCAACGTGACGGCGGTGTGCACTCCGAACTGATGGTGGACTACTGGAATGGAGGGGTAGTAAATGAGGAGGATTTACCTCCTATAGTTACTCTCCCTTGTCCCATTTTCTACCCCATTTGCAAATGGGGTAGAAACCTAAGTGGGCTTGATTGTGGGGAAAACTCCATAGTTAAGCGCGCTTGAGCTAGATGTAATCTGGGATGGGTGACCTCCCGGGAAGTCTTGGTTATGGAGTGCAAGCCCCGAAAGTGATGATTGACGCTATGTGATTCATTTCACTAGTTTAAATCATACTTTTTCACCCCTGTGAGAATCACCTGATGCAATGAGTGCTAATTGGATTATTCAAAAAAATCACGAGAAATTACTCGATGCAATGAGTGCTAAGTGGGCTATTCAACAAAAGTGGGCTATTCAACAAAATCACGAGTGCTAAGTGGGCTATTAAAAAAAATCACGAGAAATTACTCGATGCAATGAGTGCTAAGTGGACTATTCAAACAAATCATGAGTGCTGAGTGGACTATTCAAAAAAATCACGCTAAATTACTCGATCCAATGAGTATTTAGTGGACTATTCAAAAAAATCATGAGAAACTTGTCCGTTACGACGTAACTACCTCTCATGGAAATGGTCATAGATGAATGAGTTACGACTGCCTTACTCGATCCAATGAGTATTTAGTGGACTATTCAAAAAAATCATGAGAAACTAGTCAGTTACAACTGTAACTACCTCTCATGGAAGTGGTCATAGATGAATGAGTTACCACTGCCTCGACTATTCAAAAAAATCATGAGAAATTAGTGAGTTACGACTACCTACGACTACTTCTTATGGAAATGGTCATAGATGAGTGACTTACTTAACACAATTGAATCCCAAAAATGATATCTAATATAATGCATTGCAAAAACCCCCAATACTTAAATATAAATTAATTAGAAATTGAGAAAATAATAATTTTAAA
>APFE030514359.1:0-31401 GCA_000404065.3 Pinus taeda
GTTTGAAACGACAAAAACCCGGTAATCTTTTAGTGTTTAAACAATCGATAAAAGAACTTAAAACGACCGCCCCTTGGTAACTGTTTAACGAGCCAAGAGGGACAACTCGGCAATCTTTTCCGCTTTAAAAGGTCAGGAAAAGAGCTGAAAGCGGACCATTAAGTAACATTTTCTTATGTTTATTCCTAGCTGGATCTTTCTTCACGTGGTGCGGTGTTTTATATGCTATGCGACTGTTTGACACATATGTGAGCTAATGTATCTAGTGCATAACAAACGACCCGATGGAAAGTATACATACGCAAATGTTTTATTATATTTTATTTTTTAAAAGCTTGAAAACACACATGAAAATCACGTATGCAAACTATGCTTTGGAAAAAATTTTGCATGCCCCCCAGCATCATGTCTCAAACCGAGGTACATGCCCCCCAAGCTTCAATGCATTCAACAAAGTGGATGGAATGAAGGTTTAGTTTCGAGATCTTGGAAAGACTCGACTTGGAAAGGGAGTTGTTTCATTTTTTAATGAGGTTGACACGGTAAAGGAACTATCCTCATAACCCTTGTTTCATTTTTTAATGAGCTTGACACAAGATCAGGAACTATGCTCAGGACCCCTTGATTCATTTTTTAACGAGCTTCACTCAAGACAAGGAACTATGCTCCGCACTCCTAAGTTCATTTTTTAGGGAGCTTGACACAGGAAAATGAACTATGCTCCGCACTCCTAAGTTCATTTTTTAGGGAGCTTGACACAGGAAAATGAACTATGCTCCGGCCGCTCTCTACAACCTACCTATAGAACCTATCCTTGTTTCATTTTTTAACGAGGTTGATACAGGAAAAAACTATCCTCGCACTCCTAAGTTCATTTTTTAAGGAGCTTGACATAGGGGAATGAACTATGCTCCTTGGTTCGTTGTTCATTTTTTAACGAGGTTGAAACAGGAAGAACTCCTCGATGGTGGCCTGTTTCATTTTTGTCACAAGGTTGATACAGGAGAAAACTATCCTCGCCGTAGCCTGTTTCATTTTTTAATGAGGTTGATATAGGAAAAAACTATCCTCGCGCTGAACTTCAGCATAATGAAGTCGGAGCTTCCATGAGTGGGAGGTCAATGTCTTGGAAGTCGGGACCCAATGCCCCCAGAACACTATGCACGATGGCGGCATTGCTGGATACAGGCATGGGAGAGGTAGCCACATAATTGACCTGCGGTGGGGCCGATACAACTGGTGGTTAAAAATGAGGAGGGGACGACAACTGCGCAGAAGGCGTTGGGGGACTAACGAAGGACAATTGATCGATAGTCACGATTCTTCCGTCATGTGGAAAGAAAACCATACGAAAAAGGGAAGAAACGATGGCCCCCATAGCATAAACATAGTCGCGACCAAGGAGAAGACTGAAGCCTAAAGCCCCTTGGGTGACCAACACGTCTATATAGACGGTTTTACCTCCCAAAGTAATAGGGAACTTGGGGAGGAGTCCTAGAGATGGGCAGGCTGCTCCGTCGAAAGCCAACAGATTCTGCGTAACCGACCTGAGCTGCGGAGAACCTAAAGCTTGCCAAGTAGTGTATGACATAAGACTGACCGACGAACCTTCATCCAATACAGTGCCAGGTACTGCCGTGTCAGAGGCATGTACTGTAATCTGGAAAGGCACATGGGATGGAAGGCGGTAAGCGGTCAGGTGACTCCAATCAAAGGAGATGGTTGAACTGCTTGGTGGGGGAATCGTATGATTGCCCCCTTGCTTGAACGGAACCGAAGAAAGACCCTCTGAGTCAACCGGGACAAGAGGATTGCTTTCGGACTCAGGAGAATCTGATGAGACATGAAGAACATGATCATGACGTTCTTCGAGAACAGGGTGGTCGAGCGGTGGTGAACTCGAGTCGACATTCTCTCTGACCAACGGTTGGTCTGGAGCAGGCTCGCTAGAGCCAGGTTCACGAAGAGGAGGTTGATCCAGAGAGGTATGTACACCATCCTCGTGGTCAGTAGAAGGACAATCTGCAGTTGCAGAAAGACGCTGATATCCAGCGGGGAGTTGGGGTGGAGGATCTGCAAGACTTTCCAACACAGAGGAGGCTTTGTCCATGAGTGGACAAAGGTGAAGGAAGTGATGACCTTCACAAAGTTTGCAAGGGAGTCTGATCTTCCCTTTGCCTTTCGTATTCCCAACTACAGAGGTATCATCGCTGTGAGGGACAGTGGACGATGATGGACGGGCTGGATCACGAGCCCATATCCTCAAGACCCTGGGAATGCCAGGACAATCTCGAAGGAGGTGGTTTTCCTTGCATAGTCTGCATGGAAACTTGACCTCGGGTGGAGGGGTAGGAAGGAGTCCGTCTTCCGTTATCCGTGGTGGAACAACAGTTGTGTTTGTAGTCTTCTTTGTGTTTGTGACCGTTCCCTTGTTTGACTTCTTCTTCGCTGACTTCTTATTCTTCTTGTTAGCCACCTGGGTACTTCCACCAGGCGAACAAGGAGTTGTTGAAGTAGGTGTCGCAGGGGTGGGGTCCACCTTTGGTTCACCTGGGTGTTGAGCAGGCGGCGGGACTGATGTAGTATCAGTCGACATAAAAGGGACCACAGAGTTTGAAAATAGCCAGACTGGTAACCCGACAGTTAACCCTGGGAGAGTTAGTGTTGCCATATAAAGGGCACCAGCATTTCCAAGAGAAGGGAAACGACCAGCATCCCCATCAGGTGGGGGACTTAGGTTGATGAATCCCAGGAAACTTGCCATGTAAAGACGAAGTCCTAGTCAAACTAGCGCACTCAAAATGGGTAATGTGATCGTGGCCAGATAAATTATTAAGACATTTTAATTTGACCTTTTCATATTTAAAGAGTCGAGAAAAGGACGAAAAGCTGACTCTTGTCTCCTTCGATTTTTTTTCGAGCACGAAGTGACAAGCTGCTCACTTACACCTTTTCTGTTAGACAGTCTGAAAAGGATCAAAAGCTGACTACTCTGGAAATCTAGGTGAAAGGGTGTGCCAAACAAACCGTAAAACTACTTATACACCTTAGCGATCAGAAGATCACCAAGGACTTCCCGTACTGCAGTCAATCTTCCCGAATGCTGTGTTCAGTGCATTACGGTTCGTAGGGCGGCAGACTCGGCTTCCTATGGATCAAGGTTGCATCCTATAGGGGAACTCCCAATTTATACTCGATGGTACGTGGGAGCACAGTCCGTACTGGCACCTATCGTTTCACAGTGGAGGAATCACCCAACCACTTCGACGATAAACCACCAGGCTTAACGACGCCGGAACACGTCTCTAGCCTAGACCTCTAGAATGTGAGCGTTAAATTCCAATGCATTGTTAGGTTCATTGAATCAATTTTATTGTTGATCTTTAATTAAGTTTCAGTTTCTGGCCTTAGCGAATGTAATCTCTCGAAATGTCCTAAATGCCACTACATGCAAGAACTGTATTCGTTTTGTTTGGATGAAATCTAGCTACATAAGAGTTAAGAGGTTCATGCAAACAAAACGATGTCCAAAATTTCTAATGCAGCTAATCAACAAGAAAGGAAAAATATGTTCTCTTTTTTCTTCTTTTAAAAGCAAGAACTAACATAACATGCCTAATTGATGAAAACAAAAAAAAACTTTTTCTTTTCTTTTTAAAAAAAAAATAATATGATAATGCACTTAAAGCGTTTCAAGAGATATTCACTATGAGATAATTGCTTCTAAAGAATCTATAGCCAGTTTTGAAACAAAAATAACAACCCAACAAAGCAAAGAAAAGACAAGATTTTCATGTAACTATGTAAGCTAAGTCACCACGAAATCAGGGAAAATAAGTGAGCTAAAAGCGAGATATTTGCAATATGAAGTGTAAAAGAAACTCATATAACCACCAGGAGAATATAGAAATCAATCGATAAAAGAACCGGATATATAAATCATCAATCCAACGGGAGGTTCGATAACACAAAAACCAAGATGTAAAATCGGTAGACAATGGCAAACAACCGAAGGACGAGACACCACCAGTCAATTATCAATCTAACAGACTCCTAGAAGGCATATACAGAGCAGAAAAACCAGACCCAAGCTTTAGAGACTGACAAACAGGCTTATTAAAAACTTAACCAATGCGGCGTGACTGTAAGTCTGCAACTCGCGCTAAACAGAGTGTAGGACGAGTTGTCTGAAAACGGCTCGTGCCCAGTAGCGCGACTGTTCAAAGAAAAACCGCACTGGCGGGAATTTGCGAGGCAAAAAGAACAGAACGGGTGGTCTGAGGCTTGGCTTTTAAAAGCTAGACAGAGCCAGCGAGTGAAAGATAGCAAGAACTCCAATCAAAGAAATTGTTTAGAAAAATAAATGACAGAAAAACGACATGCGAAGCAACATTGATACTGTCCAGTTTGTAAATCAACCCAGAGATTGACTGAAGTGGCGTTGATCTACTTCACTTCCGCATAGCAGAAGTGTTTCGAAGGCTGCCTGGCCGCTCTTCAGACTCCGTCCAAAACTTACAAATCAGACAATATAAACACAAACAACAATAGACTTCCCCTGCGGAGTCGCCAAATTGTTGTGGAGGTAAATCCCCTCTGCGGACAGAGGCGATCCCACTAGGCCCACAGGGGTCTAGCAACAATCATACACGCTGCATGCAAGTTCCTAATTGCACAATTTAAAAGTCGATCAGAAAGACCAACCTGGGATCCAACGCTATTTACTGTGGGAGAAGTGTCGCTCTTGTCCTTTAGCTTTGGCCGGTCACTATCCTTGCGCTCCACGCATGGACACCTGCACAAATGAAGAACAACCCAAAACAAGCGTAAAATCCAATATCATACAATCATATATCAGTCAAGCAGGATATAATTCAAATATTACCAGAAGAACATGTGAATGGAACCATAATAACAGTTGCTTATTATTCAATAGAAAAAAAAAAGAAGAATTACAACCAATGAAGGCTTGATGCTGCAAATCTCCTCCAACTGGGTCAGCAGTCCAACATGTCTTGCAAAGTCACTTCCTCTCTCAACAATCCGGCAGCATAACCTCTCTTTCAGCTCTCACTATCAATTTTAGCATAAGCTTCAACACTCTGACACTATCATTAGCACTAGCCTGTTCAATGTGAGGTGACAGGCTTTTATGGATTGAAGAGGTGGAAGCATTCATCGTATCCGGACACCTATCGAAGATTTGGCATTGTCCCAGAATAGCCTTTGGACTGAGTTGTCATGGATGAAAAAGACGACACTCGATCGTATCCATGGGATTTTTCCTCAGTGAACTGCATGAGTAATGGAGGAAAAAACATTTTAGTGCGCGTTGGCCAAAAATCATGACTAATTCTGTGTGGTGCGGGCTTTGTTCTGTGACATCGCGTCTATGGGCACGCCCTCTTTGTAGGAACTGAGCCATTGGCGCGGGTCGGACACTGTGCACCCGCGCTAATGAAAAAAGGGTATTTTCCAAGTTTAATATTCAAAGGGTGTCTTCAGGGATATTGAAGTTCATACTTAGGAGACCTCAATGCAAGTGTTTTTCAAGTTGTTCCACTGGTCACAGGTCCGTAAATGTGTCCTCCAATGTGTGACAGCGGGGGGTAACAAGGACGGTGACCAACGGTGACAAATTACTGCGTAACAGTGTGCATCGATTATCGGGATGTAAATCAAGCATGTCCGAAGGAAAACTATCCTACACCCTTTATCAGCCAGATTATTGATGAATGTACTGGATGTGAAATCTTTTCATTCATGGATGGATTTTCTGGTTACAATCAAATCAATATCTACCCACAAGACTAGTCAAAAACTGCATTTATATGTCCATGTGATATATTCATGTATCAAAAATTGTGTTTCGGTTTGAAGAATGCAGGGGAAACATTTCAGATGGCAATGAATTATGCCTTCCATGACATCAGAAACATAGTTCAACCATATCTTGACGATCTACCTTCTCATTTGCGAAAATGGACTGATCATCCACAACATTTGAGAGCCATATTTTTATGGTGCCAACACTACAGGATACGACTCAATCCACATAAATGTGTGCTTTTTGTTGGTTCTGGTCGACTGCTTGTTTTTGTAGTTTTTGAGGATGGAATTTGACTCGACCCATTTAAGGTTTAGGCAATTCTTGACATGCCTCCACCTTCAAATTTGCTTCAGATTCAGAAACTCCAAGGGAAAGCTAACATTTTTAGGAGGTTGATTCCAAATTATGCTAAGCTCGCTAAAGGTTATATACGTCTTTTGAAGCTTTCCTTGATGCTCTCAAATATTCCCTGATAAAAGCATCATTAATGTATGTTCCTGACTATCAAAAGGAGTTCAACCTATATCTTGCTGCTGCAGATACAACCATCACTATGGTTTTAGTGAAAGAAGAGGATGAAATTTAACATCCTATATATTATTTAAGTCACAATCTTAATGATACAGAAAGAAAGTACTCGTATGTTCAAAATTTGGCTTTAGTAGCCATTCAAGAAGTACAAAGATTTTGACACTATATACTCCTTCACAAAACTACCATTGTGTCAGATTGCAACCCTAGGACATGCATTTTGTCACGTCAATTGCTCGGGGGAAAACATTCCAAATGGATAGTAATATTGTAGGAGTTTGATCTGGAATTCATCAAATCCAAATTAAAAAATTCTCTTCTCTTTACAGAGTTACTTTGTGACCTTCCCTCGTCATCCAACGATTTAACATCAAAAGCATCAATCATGGATGAGACTCTGTTTCTCATATTGTCAAGTAATCCGTAGTATGGGGATATACTGATCTATCTCCAGACACAAACTTTTAGGCCTAACACCTCTCGCTTTCAATAGTGACATACTTAATACCAATCAAAATATTATTTGATCCTTGGTGATACACTTTATTGTCGTGGTGTTGATACGGTTTTACGAAGGTGCCTCACGCACGAGGAGGTCGAAAAACTTTTGAATGATTGTCATTCAAGTGCTTGTGGGAGGCATCTATCTGGTTACGCTACTGCACAAAAGGTCTTACGAGTTGGTTACTTCTAGCTCACCATATTCAAAGATTAAATAATTACCGTCAAAAGTTGCCATGCTTGTGAGATTTTTTATCGCAAAACCAGATTACCACCTACACCACTACATCCAGTCATTGTTGTTGGCCCATTCGCTAAATGGGGCATTGATTTCATGACATGTAACCCCACCTCGGCTAGGGGGCATGGGTATATTATAGTCACTGTTGACTATTTTACAAAATGGGCCAAGGTGATGTCGACATTGAACAACAGCGGTGAAACGACTGCACTCTTTTTCTTCAATCATGTAGTTTCTAGATTGAGTGTTCCATAGGCTATAGTCACAGATCATGGGTCACATTTTCACAATCACATGATGATCGAATTAACTACCAAATTAGGACTGTCCCATGATAGTTATATTCCATATTATCCGTAGGCTAATGGACAAGTTGAGGCAATCAACAAATTCCTCAAGCACATGCTGCAGAGAATGATTGGAGTCCATAAATGGAATTGGAATTTAATCCTATACTTAGGTCTGTGGGCATATAGGACTTCGGTGAGAAATGCAACCAGATTTATGCCCTTTCAGTTGGTGTATGGTCTGGAAGCAGTCCTACCAATTCAGTGCGAAATCTCATCCCTCAAGCTTGCAATCGATCTGCTTCGTGAAACTTCTGAAGAAGAGGCTCATTTCTTGGAATTAATCCATCTGGATGAAGCCCATCATGATGCCTCATTGGCTAACGAAGCACATAAGAAATTCATCAAGGCACAATATGACAAAAATGTTAAGCCTCATGTCTTCTCAGAAGGTGACCTGGTCTTGATTTACGATCAAGACTTTGACAAATTAGGAGCAAGTAAATTTGAACCATTATGGATGGGCCCTTACATTGTTAAATGTGTATTAACAAAAGGAGCCTACGAGCTAGTTGATTATGATTGTTTAAGTGTAGTAAACTCATTTTACATATGCTTTTAATGCATTTTTGAGTGTTTTATTTTAGAGTTGTCATTTTGGTTAGGCAATCCACTTCACATTTGTTGAAGATGTCAAAAACTTTGGAACCATTTGTTGGGTATGCCGATAAAGCTAGTCGTAGTATGCAGAACCTATCTTCTACAACCTAGGCCTCCTTCACTCCAAGCGACGCATTAGTGAGTTTCAGGGGGATATGTATTGGTCGATCGATGAAAAACATTTTTGAGTATAGTGCATTGATTGAACTTCTCTCTGATGTCATTTCACATGGCATACATCGACTCATTGTTAGGCTAGACTCACAACTCATCGTTCTACAACTTACTGGCATTTGTTTCGTTCAAAACATAGCTATTCATCGCAGGTTCCTAAGAGTTAGGATTTTGGAAAGACATTTTGATTCCATTCAATATCAAAACATTTCTATAAAATTAAACACATTGACTGATTCATTAGCAAAATATGTGTTAAATAGACATTTACAACATTTGTAAAGAAAGTGTTTCACATCAACATTTGCTTTAGGGTTTCATCTCTTAGCCAAAATAAAACTCTAAAAATAAAAAGTAGATAACTATTTATATTTTTCACCAAATGTGTTGTGTCTAAGACAAAATATGTCATCTGAACAAGAAACTCAAAATGAATGCCGAAAAACATCCTAGACTAGTGATGCTGGTGATAACATGTCACCGCTTGTGCTATCATGCGTAGGAGCCTAGTCCAATGACTCGGTACACCAGTAGTATGGCACTATAACCTCAAAGGTAACTCATCAGTCCTTACATCCTAAATGCCGAGAGTAAGGCCCTTGATCTGATCCTACAACATTGCCAGTGTCTATGATATATCCAGATCCCGAAGGACAGCCCTCCCTACAACCTCTCCTGCTGGAGCATCATCTACTTCCTGTGGGCATGCCACTGGTTGCACTGGTCCAATATCTGTGCACACATATGAGTTTATTTAGTCTTGGTAATTTCAAAAACACAAAACATTATAAAACTGAAAAAGCAAAGATGTGGTCGAATCATTTTACCTATAGCACTCCACTGCTCACCAACTGGTAATGCCAAATCTGAATCGCCTCGGAAATCCATCCCAACATATGGATACTTCGCAAACACCATCTATTAGCAGTTCAACCACTTGAAAAAGGCATCTGAGAAGGATATCTATGACTGGCCGATATTTCTAGCCATAAGGTCCACCCATCTCTGCATCTGTGGTTCCCTTGGTGTGGGCAATCCCAGTGAAATGTTTTGAGGTTGCATTAGTGGAATTCTTTCCAAAGAAAAAGCAGTCAATATGGATCCACAACCAAATTTCTTGGTTCTTCCATTCTTTACATTGGACAATTGTTCTTTTATGAAAAGAAGTATTGCCTCACACCAATTGAACACCTTCGGTTTTAGGAATTCCAAGGCATACTGCATGTAGGATCTGTCCACTAAATGTAAGGCCATGCTGCCAGCCAATCTAGAAAAGGTAAATATAATGGTCCTCAAAAGTCGATCAGTAACATCATGGATATTAATCTTACCATCTCTACTCGGTTGAGATCCATCCTTGCAAAACTGACAAATGTAATCTTTCACAGATTCGCCCCCACAAGAAAATCTTGATAGTGAAAGAGGGGCACCATGCCTCAACAAACCCATCAGAAAATAAATATCCTCGACCATGAAAGGAATATATTTACCTATGGCCTGGAATACCTGGTCAATAGGATCCCAAGCATTGAGAAGATACTGCAACAAACTGATCTATTGTCTCATGCTGGATATGCGAAAAAAATTCAGTAAACCACAATTTCTTGATGCATTTACTGTGCCGTGATCATGTAAATAAATCATATCCTCCTCTTCATGTTCTCATTCACACCATGTGACAACCATATTCATCCAACAAATATCTAAAATGAAAACAATAGATGAGTTAGGATCCAATTTTAAGTGAAAACAGGTAAAAATTTGATGAAAAACACTGTATAAAGTTGCCTTTCTGCGCCCATCGTACCTTGCCTTTGAGCAAGGTGAGATGCATATTGACTGGCTTGTTGGCAGCTCAGTATGCATCCCACCTTTCAATACAAGCTAGGTGTAATGATTGGGGGACGAAATATTTAAACCCCCGTGGCCCATGAAAGTGAAAACACTTGCCCAGAATTGAGAAATGAGGAAATGAAAATGAAGAGCTTGAGAGTAGCTCCTACCTAGTCTTGACGACATGGAGAATGCTACACAGGATCTCTCAAAATCGATTGGTGAAATTTGAGGCGGAAAACTGCTTTAGAGCTCCAAAATCCCAGATTTGAAATGAAATAATGAAAATGAAATGTTAAAACTACCTTTTATGTTTACTGCTCATGTACCTCAAAGTGAAATGATAGTTTTAGTTCATTTTTCATCCATATATATGTATTTCTAATCAGTTTGATGGAGTTTTGAGCAAGTTGAATGACTGATAAAAGAATTTGATGTGCTAAATAGTGAATTGAACATCTTTGACCACCAAGAAAACCTTTTGTCTTCTTTTCAAGCTTTGTTTCAAATATGAAAAGAAAACTATAAAGTCCTCTTTAAACCCTTCTTAGACTCATTAAACATGAAAATATCGTCGAGTGCTTGTCCTTTCCAGCTCATTAAAGTATTGGAAATGTCATCCCTCCTATATTATTTTATCCTTTTCCGGACCTGAGGGATCACTTTACAAAAAAGAACTTATGGAGTTTTCTTTTCGTCCATTTTCAATCTCTCTAAACATGGAAAGGACTGAGTTATCCTTGTTGTTAAACTCATTAAAACAATAGTGTCAAACTTGTCGATCTAGACAAGACCGAGTTTCACTATCGCTAGACTTGTTAAAATATTGAATAGCAATAGGTTTGCTCGAACGGTGAATTATAGAACAAGCATATGTTCTCCTCCTCAAGCTTGAAAAAAATAAAGAGGTACTAGTCAGCAATGACTGGGGAAAAAGGGAAAAAACTTGAACATTTTATGGTAGCAAGTCACTCTTGAACATGACACTTTCACTTCCTCTCCATTATTGAGTTGGGTTGGGTTATTCCGTTCACCGGTCATCACACCATTGGTCTTTCATACCATCCATCTTTTGGGGTTAACGCTACCAATTCATCTCAATGCCACTAACATGTTCAAGAGAAGTCATTCAGTTGATAAATCACCATCCATTTTATGTCGCATACACTACAATACCTCCTACCTTCATCTTTTCATGACCACCATTCCTAAACCTTCTCTCGTCAGTTCATTTTCACCTCCAGAAATCATTTGCTTCATTTCGTGTCGTAGATGTGGGATACATCAAGGCCCTTCTACGATGAGTCGCTTCTTGTTGACGTCAGCTCATTATCTAAGAAGTTGACTTAGAAACAACCCTTTCAGTGCTTTGAAACTTGCATACATCAATGGCAACTTTCTCACTTCTGGCGATAGGTTGACATCAATGGCCTTCGACCAAAAGATTTTGTGTGGTGTTCGACATCGGATCATGTATTCACACCACGTAAATTGTGTTGTAGTACCTTGAGGATCATTATCATTATCGGTGATCCCTCTCAGAGATGCCTGGTAACATATAATCTTCAATATTTTTCTCTGAACTATTGGAATAGATGATGGTTTGGATCAAGCCAGATAACCATTCAACTATGTTTTCACTCTAGACATACATGAACACCCTCAACTTGGCAAGGCTTTAGACCACTAATGCTCAATAGTTTGTAGATTCAATGGATAGATGGATAATATTGACCATACCGACAGATGCATATATATAAACACATATGAATGGCTAGCTACAGGCAGTAAATGAAGCTTAAAAATCTAATTTATCAATGTAGAGATAAGATAGTTATCTAGCATTAGACAAAAAATAAATATGAACAACATGTTCAAGTGCAAGCTTAGAATAGAAGAGAAAATGAACATTGAACATATAACAGCAAAATAAGCTTGTATTAATGGAATGAAGATGAGAAGCTACAACGAACATAATATCAACAGTCTCCAGAAGTTGAAATCTTGTTACATTTGATTTTTAGCCTTTTATAGGCCTTTTAAAATGCTCCTGAGCTCTCAAAGGCTCGAAGTCTTAATCTATCCTCCTTGTCTTGTTAACTGACTGATGCCCTGACTAGGAAAGTATGGCTCGGAGGTTCCTTCTTCTAACAGAAGAGTAAACACATTCAGATATTTTGGTTGCACTAGGAGGGAGCTCTCTCATGCTAGAGATGCCCCATAATCAATTCTGTTGTTTTTGGGTGAGCGTTGTCTGCTCCATGATGTTTCTATTTGTTTGTGGCTGCATCGTGCTAGGCCTTTTTGTTTCCCTTTCCGGTCTCTATTCTATGCTGGAATGGCTATTCGGGCCTCTATTTTCCCTTTAAAGTGCAAACAATGAATGTTTTTCTATTAAACACAAAAAAATGTTGCAACTGTGAGAAATCTCGCCTATTTTGTTCTTTCGTACTTCAAAAGTCCTTAAACATGGCCTATTTCTCAATTGGGTCCGACCTCTGGGTCGCTATCGCAACTTGCTAGTGGCCTGGTCCCGTGTATTTTCTTTGTATTTTAGAAATACAAAAATCACTAGAAATACATTAAAAAATTTCTTT
The DNA here is from genome assembly GCA_000404065.3 of Pinus taeda. Taxonomy (NCBI): domain Eukaryota; kingdom Viridiplantae; phylum Streptophyta; class Pinopsida; order Pinales; family Pinaceae; genus Pinus; species Pinus taeda. The sequence continues at coordinate 12,655 of APFE030514359.1, forward strand.
GGCAGACTTCAAATATTATATATTTCCCTTCCCAGACCCCTTCGAGTCTAGACTTTATCGCATCAGTGCTGCCCAAGGATCCCTTTGTATTTTTGTTATACAACGAAAATACAAAAAACACATTAAAAATCACCTTCCCACAGATTTTGAAATCTTATGAAATATCACTTATAATTTTGTTGGGTCTGCTAATTGGGTTACACACATATATGTGTAAAGGCCCCACCCCTTAAGGTCTCCCATAGCGATCTAATGATGCAATATGGGCCATCAATCTATGCTCCAGATCGATGATCCACATTGCATCACTGATCGCAATTGAAAATTCCATACTCTCTACGCCAATTTGCCTATCGTTTCCTCTACCGATTGCGACGCACCAATCCAATCATCAAAGATCATTGATCGGTGGTGCCTTCCGCCCAACCTGAAGTCCTATCTGCTTACCGATTTGTGATTTTCCGCTTAGATCTGGGTCGTTGATCGGCCAGATCTAACAACTATTGTGCATTGCTATGTTCAAGCCTGTGATAATGGATTTTTCACTATTTTTCTCTATTTTAGACTCTCGATAGTATTTTTCCTCCCTTTTAAGGGCTCTTGGCATGCGATTGTTGTGATTTTTGCATGATCCTTAGGCAAATTTTGAAGACTTTGGCAGTGTTAAAAAGCATATTTGGATCCATTTTTGGATCATTTGCCCACAAGACTAATAGGCCTCATATGTATAGTGTTACAATGGTTTGGACTTCATGGTGAGAACCCACAAAATCCCATTAGTTGTCTCACTCATCGAAGCTAAATTCAAACACCAAGTTAGGAAGGAGATTGAAGAGTACTTGGAACGCTGAGACAACTTTCCACCAACGAGGATTTAGAGATGAACAAACAAAACATGTAGAAATACATTGGTGTTCATGTCTAGACGAGAACCATGTTGATCTTTCTCAAGAAAGAAGTTCAGACTAGTTCCAAATCATTGTACCCATACGCTATTGAGGCTAGAGTCCACTTCAAACCCAACACCATCACGCAGTTTCATGATTTCATCCCACATTACCAAGCTTGGCATTGATACATTCCCAAGAAGCATCAAGTGGAATTTTCTAAGCTAGAGTGGTCTTAAACTCAAGTATCGTAATGTCTTGTCCTGTTAGGTTGTCAAGTTGTCTCTACCCTATTTTGTCCTATATGGATATGGGTATAAAATGTAATATTATTTGTAATTATGTCATAAGTTAAATTCCAAGTTTCAATATTGGAATATGAAGAGTTGTCATGTAATGTAATGTGTCATTTTGTAAAGAATTTGAAGAATCATGAGTGTAGTCCAAAGGTCACAAAGGGGAGATGAAGAGTCACCCCCTCTTGTTATAAATAAAACCTCATAACTCATGTAAAGGGATTTTGGGAGCCAAGATATTTGCTAGGATTAGGCTTAGGTATAGCTTGGGATTATTTTGAATAGCCTTGGCTTCTCCGTAGCATAGAGCGAGTTTACTTCTTTGGAGGAGGAGGTGTTCTTGACTATAATGCTTCACTATTGCGGCTAGTGGTCATCAATGGTGTATGTATGAATGGAACTTTCACTTATAATAATAAAATTAGATCCAACATGCTTTCATGCATATGTTTTATTTGCGATGTATACTATTTAACTTATTCTTATGCTTATGAACTATTTCATTTGCATTTGTATGAATCTTGTTGAATGTGTTGTTGTATAAACTCATCAATTTAACTTGTGGACTATTCTGCATCTTAGCTTGTGATGTCATTTTTCTCATGTGTTCCTTTCAAGCTACATACTATTAGAGGCTTCCAAGGGGCACACTTCCTTTTCCCTTCATGTGTTGGAACCTTCATGCATCACACTTGACTCTCTGTCGGATCACACACTTGCTCTCACCCAAAGTTATCAATGATCATACTTCCCTCTGCGTGTTTCCGCAGTCAATGAATAACATTACTACCCACTACTAGGACTCCTACTCCAAATGGTGTGGGATCTAGTTGGGACTTCATATCGAGGAGATCCCCTAAATGTTGGTAGGTCTAGCACCATCAACATTTATGGCAGTAGAAGGAGGGCCAGATGACAAGTTGATCCCTTGATGTCTGTGTTGAATTTCTGCATTCATTTAATGACTTTTATCACAATCATAATCCCATCATGTTTTTTGAGAGACACAAGTATGAAAGTGCCTACGATCATTGTAGATGACTTGTCAACCCTTAAATTCGATGGCATGAGACAAGCTTTCTTGAGCATACTATTCATTTCTTGAATTCAACATAGAGCACAACATCTATTGTAAGGATGTTTCTTGTAGGGTTTTCATCCTCGTGTTCAAAGGGAACTCAAGGAAATGGTGTTGTACATTGACCAATGCCTCCATACACTATTTCGAGCATATTTTCATAGAAGTGTCTCGTGCTTTTGACATGTTTGATCGTAAATGTCTCAGTGAGAAAAAATTAGAATTGCAAAAATCACCTGATGAATCATTGCATCATTTTCACAATCATTTTATGCATTTGTATTTTGAATATCCAAAATATGAAGTTGATCAGAAGTTCTCAATAGGATGATTTCAATATCTTGTTCACATTTTAGAAAGTTTGCACGAGTTAGAATATTTTGAACCTCTACCAATATACCCTGTGTTAGAGCTTCTAAATATGCAATCGACAAGGTTGCTATTCCATGTAACCCTTCATCCTCATCTCATCAACTAGCTCTATTTCCACAGGTTGAGGTAGGAGAAGTTGAAAATTTATCTATTGATCTACCACCATCTTTTCCCACCACACATACTCAGAATTTTAGTGTAGGTTTGGACTATGAGTCCAATTGTTATGATGAAGTGTTATATCCTCATCCTCCATCCTTTGGTCCTTCTGATCCTCTAGATTGTGATGTGTTGTGTTCAATTGTTTCAAATCTCCCTTGTGATGATAATGAGGATAAAGTGTTGGATGGAGTTGGTGTTGAGCAGCCAACTCGGAATATCATTCATGGTGATTATGTGGGCAAGCCCTTAGCTAAATAATAATCCTCAACGAATTATGATTCTCTTCCTTCTCCAGCTCTCCTTCATCATCCTGACATTTCCCACGATTCCATCATTTCTGTTGAATCTTGTGAAAATTTAGTTTTTGATGATGTTACTACTTCTAATCATTCATAGAACATGTGGGATGTTAGTTTTGCATCTAGATGTGGAGAGGACGAATATTCTACTCTTGATCTTCCTAATCCCTCATCTCATCTTTCTGAAAACTTAGAAGGTGAAATTTATCATTTTTCATCTTCCCTTATTTGTGATTCATCAAATCACGACGATGCCTCCATCTGTGAGCTTGAACTTTCTAATCATGGATGTCACAACCTCGTTGATTCATTTGGTCACTATTTTGTTTTTTCTACCGCTAATATTTCCTTGCCATCGGTTTGTGAAGATCTACCTTTTGATTAGTTGGAATGTCCTCAATATATCAAGACACTTTAGCCCTAGTTGATGGTTATGCTAGGTTCTCATAGTCTTGAGTTTAGTTCCGCTTCTAATTAGAATAATGTTGAATATTTTTAGGCTCCTCATCACTATATCACACCTATTGAAAATCAATCTATGTTACAGTTGTCACATCCTCCATCTGTATTACATGATCCTATATCTCAGTAATTGGAGGAGTCATATGTAGTGAGCACTATCATAAAACAAAAATTCTCTTCCTTGTTTATGTTTGCTCATCTTCGTTGTTTGACAGTTTGTGCTTGTATGTCTTTAAATCAAAGTCTCTCAAGACACGTGATATAATTGCAAAATTTATTTCACGTGATTTTCTCTTTTACTTTTCTACATATATATTCAAAATTTGAATGTTTTTATTTGCATTGTCCTATCTTTCCCTTTTACTAATTTTCTTGTATATATTTCTTGAGATGCATTACCTTGCACACATAGGTCACCCAATGCACCAATGGCTACATTGGAAGTATCACTTCACATGAGTATGAGTAGTATTGATTTTCTTTGTTGTTTCCTTTGATTTTCTTTACTTTTATTTTCTTTCCACTCCACTTATTTCGTTTTTTTTGTTTGCTTTTCGGTCATAGGATAGCTTCCGCACGAGACTGTGTTCAAATTCTCAGACAATCTCGATGAAATCCAAGAGGAAGTTGTATTTATATCAACCCTTGGTTGTCTCTCTATCACCTCTCTTATGTGAATCTTGCATTTCTTTAGTCTATGATACTCTGATGGAAAATGTGTTCCTCTTGGAGAGAGTCATACTGAAATCACGATGCTTGCACCTTTAACTAGTACCATATACTCTATTCTGTCATTTATTTTCAGTTAACCCTTGTCAACTTAGTGGAGTAAAGTAAGGAGGGGAGGAAAACCTTAACAAGTATGTTATATGAATATATAAATAGCCTTCTCTGAAGGGACAACCTCTTCTTCTCTCAATAAGTCAGGATCCCTCTTCCACCCCATGAAATAAAGAAGTGCCTATGCATAGTTCTTTGAACAAATAAAAATGAAAAAAATAAATAAAGGGCAAAAGAAGACAAAGGATTCTTGCATAGAGAGGTGAAGAAAGCAACTCCATTGGGGTACTATCTAGGCTCACTGGTAGAGGAACAATGTTTATGTTCATGAGGTGACTCTGTCGAGCTAGCGCCCAGAGATGAAAACTAATACTTTGACATCTTCTTTTAGTTGTTCATTTATATACTATTCATCCCCAATCGAAACAATTTAGTTTAACTTGTCTTGGTATGTGTGCTACCAATAAAAAGAATGCCAGGGACTCTATCTTTAACTCAAGTTAAGTGAAGAAGTTGTGACGATCAATGAACTGAAAAATAATTCCAAAAGAGTTAGACTTGTTTTACATGAGACAAGATCTATATAAAGAGTTGGAGTTATACCAATGTGTCACCAAGTGTTGTAGTGGATACAACCACCCTCCAAACATTTTCCTATGCTTCGATTTTTGAGCCTTCCTTCCTATACATAGGAGCTTATCTTGTACTGCTATCAAGTACTCTTGATTTGACTTAGAATTATATTTTCTATTTGTGCTTGTATTTTTCTCATTTTTACATTAGATGATGTTTCTAAGTTACAAGATAAATTCTTGACTTGGTCACACAACAGCTCTGGGCCTACCTCTATAAACTACAGAATCCTTGAAGCAAATCAACCTTGATGATTAAAATTGCATAGTTCAGATAAGTAGTCAACCTTGAGTTTAGAAACTAGGCAGTCACAGAAGGCAGTTAGCCTTAATGATTGGAATTGTGTAGATGAGACTGGAAGTCATACTTGAGCTCATAAATTATGCATCCAGGGAAGGAAACCCAACACTGAGCCCAGAAAATGCACAAGCCTCACTAAGCTCAGAAACTATGTAGTGCACTGAGCTAAAAATTTTCCTAGTTCCCCATAAATGCACAACCTTTCCTCGTAGTGTGCATGGAAAGTTTAACTGGAAGAGAAAAAATACTAAACAAAGAAAAAATCATCCGTAAAAAATATATATCTATTTTTAGTATCCCAAAGGAGGCACAGTCGCTATTTTATAATTTTCTACAAAGTGTCAATTTTCCCCTTGATTTTAGGCATGTGCATCATAAAACCTAATTTGATAAAATCTAGTCAATCGAAGCCTCCAGAGATCATTTTCACATTCAATCTTGAAGCTTTATCAACTAAACCTTTGGTGGAGTTGTCATCATTTTTCTAGGTGATTTTTGCTTTTCTCGCCTTTAGTCACCTTTTCTGTCACTTGTCATATTTCTTATGTGAGTGTTATTTTTCTTATTTACTTCATGGTTACCATTGTTTCAACTTGTTTTAACTTTTAGAAGTGTTCTTTCAAGTTACCATTTTCCTTTCACTAGTGTCACATCGGTTTTCCTAGTTTTCAACTAATGGTCGTCGTTAAGGTGACTCTCTTCACATACTTCATTTTCCTTATGCTTGATCAGTTTTTACACTTGATCCACATTTATTCATTTAAAGTTAGTCATCTTTGCACTCAATCTCACATCATCATTCACTTTTGCTCGATTTTCATGCTTCCACTAGGCAGATTTGTACTTCCCTTGGCTGAATTTTTCCTTGTTCAGCTGGGCACTTCACAATCCTGAGGCTCAAGCAGCTTGGACTTTGGAACTACACAATGTGCAGTATAGGTTGGATCCAACTACCCACATCTCAGTTCCAGAGAAAATCCCATCACCTTGGCCACTGAGACTAATGTGTAGTATATTCTAGTCTCTCCCGAGGCTAGGACTATGCATTGTGTAATCTCAAGTCAGAAGCTTCATACTTGGTTGTTGTAAATAAATAGTGTGTAGTTCCCATAGGTAGCCATTCCCTCTTGCCAATGAAAATTGAATAATCCTTCCCATCAAATGTATGGTTTTCTTCTTGATCATGCCTTGAAATTTTATTTGTTGAAGATAATGTTTTCTTTCAATGATTGTCCTCTTGTCCCATAGGTACCACACTTATGAAGCACTTCTGTCCAGCAGTCATTGTTACCATGGCACCAAAGGTAGATGCTTCAAGGGTGACCACTAAATGAAGGGAAGTAGTTCAGGAAGTGCCAGTTAACTTGCCAATATATGCAGACACTGATTTTTTTAAAGAAAAGGAATCAATATTAACATGGAAACAATTCTAGTAGTAGTAGCATAAGGTAGCAACCCACTACAAGATAAGGGAAAGATAAAGGTTATGGATATTACAGAGGAAGAAAAAAGCTACAAAATGAAAGTGGATCCAACCTTCATACAAGCATATTTGGCAGAAGAAGCAAAAGGAAGCAGAGGATACAGAGAGAAGAGCAGAAGAAGATTGAAAACCAAAGCTTGCAGGAAGCTGAACTGAGGGCACGTAAAGCATAACAAGGACCGAGGGAAGAACAGAAGAAAAGGAATAAAGAGTAGGAGGAGAAGAAGATGTAGGAAGAAGAATGAAGGCAAGGTGCAATGTCAGGAGAAACAACGTCAATTCAAGTTGAAGACCAAGGACAGAACCAACCAACAACAGAGGGGGAGAACGAATGCAAGATCTGGAGCTTGCTTAATAGATTGAAGACTTTATTGAAGTTTTGGACATGGAGTTGGAACCAGAACCATAGGATGAAGATGTTGGCATAATGTGTAGTGCACCACAGATCATTATTCAGTCTCCACCACCTCCAACTGTAGAGTTAACCCTGAGAGAGGAAGGGGACATAGTTCCTCTTGATCATGATCCGGTATTGGATGTGTACAATCTATCATATAATGAACTTCAGAAGAGGATTGTACAAGCATGAAGAGAGTATTTTCCTAATGTTCATTCATCACTTGCATTCATTATAGAAAGTGTGATAATGGCAGACACCAGCAGGAATCCAGACTCCATTTTCGAAGCCAACTTTGCCTTCGTGGGTGTGACGAGATCAAACACTTAGTATTTGACAACCAAGATTAAGAAATTGATACATAATCTATAGGTTTCCTTGAAAGAGATAGAACAACTCTGCAGAGCAGGGAAGAATGCATCTCCTGCATAGGTCTACTTGGGGAAATGAGAGCAGTGAAACTTAGTGAGGTATCAACGATTGAAGAAATCATGTGAGACCTCTATGAGGAGCTCATGACCATACATAAGATAGTTGTCTCCTTACTGTTACACAATAATTTTTAACTGTCCTCATCTCAGTCCCTTTGTTGTGTCATACATCAAATAAACATGTCCATATCTTTCCACTTGTGTAAGAAGATCAAGCAAATGCTCTCTTATGCTAAATATTGACCCTTTTTGACTAAGTTCTTGCATCATCACTAGTAAACCCTTAAAATCCATGATGATTTCCTGTCATGCATTGTGTTGTTGTGACGCCACAGTTCATGACCCGCGACGATCCAGATTTGGCGAATTAGTTCAAACAGTCGGCCTTCTGGATGTTTCTAGAGCTAGTTGTTGGGTCAGTTTGGGTCACCTTTCCTCCTCTGGGATGGTGGTTCCACCTCTTGTGCAACCTACCTTGGGCATAAGCTCCCTCTCCCTCATTTCATGGAGGCTCCTTATCCTATAAAACCACTCACCATTGCTATGATCTGCTGGCTTTTTTAACTAGTTAGTAGTTCTTGAGTTCTTGAGTTCTTTTGGTTGGGTAGTGCCACTAGTGCTTTCAAGTTTGATAGATAGCTAGTGTTGGTGTGACAAGTGTGGGATTGTATATAACTTGTGGAAGGTTGTGGAGTGCCCTTTACTTTGTGTTAAATCTTATGAGTGAGAGAGAGACATTGTATATTGGGATATTCATCTTTGAAGAGTGAATGCTTGAGAAACATAATGGTTGGACCCTCTGAGAAGGCTTGTGACGTCAATATTTGGTTGTAAGCTTGCTTTTGATTCATTATTAATACAATAAATGCAATTTTCCTATGTCTTTTATGTAATTTACTTGATAGCTCATGACTTCTTGACTTTGTGAGTAAATAGATCATTGTTGTTTCCCAGTTCTGTGCTTTGTTGTTTTTCTTTGTGTTGTTTCAGGTTAATTTCTCATTAAGAACAAGGAAATGGAAGCTGGAGCAGTGAAACGAAACTTCATCGACCACCCGTTTGAGGTATGCCTCCAACAATGATTGTTTAAGGAAATCAGTTGTTGATCTGCCTTTGCTGTGACTAGACCCACTCTAGGGCTAGAGGGGTTGCCTCTGTCCACAGAGAGAACACTTTCCTATATCACAAGTTGGCGACTCTGCTGGGGAGTCCATCCTTTGTTTCTGTCTTGTTTGATTTTGCTGAATTTTGAGTCAGTGTCTTTTGAATTTTGGGGTTAAACCATTAGTCTTTTGGGTTACCTGGGTAAATCTGGGAAATCCCTTTATTGCCTGTAAGGATAGATTGGTCTTTGTTTGGGTTTTTTCATTTACCTTTCATTGTTTTTGAGTTTGTCGGTAGAAAAAGCTAAACAGTCGCGCTAATGTCGTGTTGTCTCTGTTTTGGAAGTTTGTGCATCACTGAATACTACCACACAGTCGTGACGATTCCTAAAATCGGACCGTCGCGTGAAAGACATGTACTTTCACAACGACATCACTCTGTTGCTACGGCTAGTGACTGATTGGCACTAGTTGCTAGTGTTATGCCCGCGACGATTCCTATAGAATTGTTTATTTCAATTCTGCTTCCTGAATTCATCAGTCTGGTTAACCCCTTGTTGTCTTTCTCTTATCTATTAGTTTGTTTTAATTGCTTTTAGTTAAGGTGCTTACTTTTTGGTTTCATTGAAGTGAATCTTGTATTTTTTGGCTTTGTGACCTGGTTTTTCAAGTTTTGAATTATTTGGCTTGGTTACTTGCCTATCCAAAAGATTCATCCGCAACCCTCCTGATGGTTTCCTTTAGGTTTTTTCCATTGCTTGTTTCTTGCTGATTGGTGTTAAGTGTTATTTATTGGACCAACTTTCATATTGATTTGATTTTTTCACTACTAGACATAGATTACAATTGTTTGGTTCAATCAATTTTTCACAATTGCTTATTTGTTTCTGTATTTGTTGATCTTGGTTTTGTCTTGGTTTGGGAATGATCTCTATACCCTTCTATAAGTAGGAGTTCATCGAAGTGAAAGATGTTTTACTCATCCTAGCTACATCTTAGGTTTTGATATACATACGGTAAGGCATGGAAAGTGAAACATAATTCGAGATAAACTCTAAAATGAACTAATTAAACCTAGCAACGCATTGGAACATAAGCCACATTATTTAGAGGTCTAGGCTAGAGACGTGCTCTGACGTCGTTAAACCTAGTCTTTATTATTTTCACTTAAGGTTGGGTGATTCCTCCTTCTGTGATCCAATAGTTGCTAGTACGGACTTACACTCCCAGTACCATCGAGTATATGTTGGGAAACCCCACTAGGTTATCATATTATATCCTTAGGAAGCTGTGTCTGCCGCCTTGCAAACCGTAACACACTGAACACAACATTTGGGAAGATTGACTGTCGTATGGAAATTCCTTGGTTTTCATATGATCGACAAGGTGTATATGTAGTTTTATGGGTTGTTTGGTAAACCTTTTGCGTAGTTCTCTAGAGTAGTCACTTTCATTCCTTTTCGAACTCCCTAAAAGAAAATGTCCATGTGAGCACTTGTCCTTCCAAGCTCATTAAACCTTCAAAGAGATAGATTCACCTTTTTGTCCTTTTCTCGACTCTTGAAACATGAAAAGGTCATGTTTTGTTCTTGTGTCATAAAATTTACTGCCCACGAAATATTCCTGGTAATGGTTTGAGTTTTTGGTTGTGATAAGAGTGTGCTTTTTCAGGCTCGTTCTTGATGGCAACATTCCCCGAGTCTACTGGCCAAGGTCTTCCCCAAGATGGAAATCCTGGTCTGTTTCCTCCTTTTGGAAATGCTGGTGCTACGTATATGGCAACTTTGTCTTTGCCTAGGTTAACCATCAGTTTTCCCATTTGGTTGTTCTCAACCTCGGTGGTCCCAAGTGTCATGAATCCTATTCCCCCGTCTCCTTCATCTGAACCATGACACGTTGATTCTGACGTTAAGCCTGCGCCTTCGTCCCCTGTTTCGTCACCTTCATCTCCTCCTTCACCTGGTGAAAGTTTCCTATCTAATAACTAGGAGACTAGGAAGAATAAGAAGAAGATGAAGAAGAAGAAGAAGTTTGATAAACGCGAGGCCACCTGTGCAGCTATTGCTCCAAGTACATCTCAGATCATACCACCCTCTGCTCCTCTGTAGAATGTTAAGTTTCCTTTTAAATTGTGCAAGGATGATCATCTTCTTCGTGACTGTCCTACTATTCCTAGGATCTTGGAAGTATGGTCTCAGGATCCGTCTCATCCCTCATCATCCTCTGAAGGTCATGACAATTCTACCCTATCAACTGGAAACGGTAAGAAGAAATGGAAGATTTGATTCCCCTGTAGACTGTGTGAAGGAAGCCATCCCCTTCACCTTTGACCACTCATGGATATAGCTTCAGTTGTTTTGGAAATTCTTACAGCTTCTTCACCTCCACTTCTAGTTGGTTATCAGAGGCTCTCTTCAGACCCTCTCCTGGTTGACAAAGAGATTAACTTAGATTCTTCTCTTGTCCACCCTTCTCTTCCTGAACCTAACTGTGCTTAGCCTGTTCTTGAGCAACTGTTGGTTGGAAAGACTGTCAACTTGGATTCACCACCCATTGATCACTCTGATCTAGAAGAGCATCATGATTCTACTTCTCATGTTCTTCTCATCTCATCAGATTCTCTAGAGCCTGAGAATGACCCTTCTATCCTAGCTAATTCAGAGAGTCCTTCTTTGGTTCCTGTTGAGCATGGGCGCAATCATATGATACCCCCACCAAGTAGTTCAGTTGTTTCCTTCGACTAGAGTCATTTGACTGCATTTTGACTTCCATCCTACGTGCCTTTCCAGATTACCACACATGCCAATGATAAAGCAGTACTTGGCATTGTCTTGGATGAGGGTGCATCAGTTAGTCTCATGCCTTTCACTAATTGGCAAGCTTTGGGCTTCCCGCAGCTTGTGTTGATCGCACAGAATTTGTTGGTGTTTGACAAATGAACCAACCAACCTTTGGGGATCCTTTAGAAGTTTCCTATTACTTTGGGAGGCAAAACTGTCTATATAGATGTAATGGTTGTCCAAGGTGCTTTAGATTTCAGTCTTCTCCTTGACCATGACTATGTTTATGCAATGGGGGCCCTTATCTCTTCACTTTTCCATGTGGTCTTTTCTCCACATGATGGAAGAATGGTAACCATCGATCAATTATCATTCTTTAGTCCCTCGGTGCGGCCTATGCAGCCATCATCCCCTATCGGTTCTTGCTCTCTAGCAATACCTTCCCAGCCACACATCAATTTTGTGGCTACGTGTTCCATCTACGCATCTGATGATTATCATGCAGATGGTCTCGTACATCATGTACTAGGGGCATTGGAACCTAATCTGTCATTGGTGTCTCATGACATGTATTCCTCCCATAGTGTGTTTCTTCCATCCTGTGAAGACCTCTTGGGATCCATGTTCTCATATGGCCCATGAGCACAAGAATGAGCATAGTTCCCAATCTTGTGTCAAGCTCATTAAAAAATGAAACAAGGAGTGCCGAGGATAGTTTGATCTTGTGTCAACCTTGTTCAAAAATGAAACAAGGATCATGGAGCATAGTTCTTTGTCTTGTGTCAAGCTCGTTAAAAAATAAAACAAGGAGTCCCGAGGAAAGTTCTTGATCTTGTGTCAACCTCGTTAAAAAATGAAACAAGGGTTATGAGGATAGTTCTTTTACTATGTCAACCTCATTAAAACAATGAAACAACTCCCTTCTCAAAATCAAGTCTTTCATTAAGTTCTCGTAAAATCCAAGTCAAGTCTTTCCAATATCCTCGAAGGTTAACCTTCATTCCATCCAACTCGTTGAATGCAATGAAGCTTGGTGGGCATGTACCTCGATTTGCATCATTATGTTGGGGGCATGCAAACATATAACAAGCATATTTTTTCATTTCAAGCTTGTGTAAACATGAAACCGAATCCAAGCAGAGCTCTCCATGGTTCAAGCTTCTGTAAAAATTAACCCATACTTGATTTACATCTCATGATTGCTGTGTTTATCTGCTAAATTCTACTAGATGAGCCTTGGTTATTTTGTTCCATCATCGCCATCTCTTTGGCTAATCATATGCTTTCACTTGGTTGTATTTTTCCTTTCCTGAGAAACTGCAACAATGAGTGGTTTTATTAGCCAGCTTCTTGACCATTACATGTTTTGAGCAGTGCCACCATTGCCGGAAACAGTTGCTACCATTTATACCACTTGTTCCTCTCGGACGAGTTACTTTTAAGCTCTTTTCTGATTTGTAAAAGATGAAAATATTGCTGAGTTTTCCCTTTTAACTCTTTAAATGGAATAAAAGGTGGTCCACTTTCAGCTCTTTTCTGACCATATAAACATGAAAATATCGCTTGACTTTTGTCGTTTCAGGCTCAATATTGGTTACGAAATGATGTGTCTTTGATCCCTTTTCTACTTTTTTCAGATAGAGGCCACTAATTATGAAAATTACTCCTTGATCGTAATGGTCAAGTTGTTCTCTCGAGTATTATTTTATACTTTTTCGGGCTCGAGGGACACAAATCTATGAAAAAGGACCCCCTTGGAGTTTCTTTTCTGTGTCTTTTTCAAACTCTCTAAACATGAAAAAGACTCCGAGTTTTACCTATGTCGGACTCGCTAAACCCTGATGACATCGGACTCATCACCATGACGAGACTCAAGCTTCTCCTCCCTAGGGATTGTTAAACTATTACCAAGTAAACATGAAACCAAATCCAAGTAGAGTTCTCCATGGTTCAAGTTTGTGTAAAAATGAACCCATTGTTGGCATTTGCTGTACTTGATGGCAACCCACTCATCTCAGATGATAAATTATAGTGCAGCAAAGTTATTCTCTAGTTCCGCAGGTGCACAAATCAAAATATGTGGTCATAGATAGGTTGCGCAAGAGAATCGTTGAAAAGGTGCGGATATGTTCGCAGGTCTCCCGCACAAAAGTGCGAACCTAAAATGCACGGACTTTCATGTAGAGAAAAAACGCGCGACTTATGTTTGGTCCATGGTATTTAGTCCGACTTTTTTGATCCTATGGTTTTGGTTCGTGGTTTTGGCATCTAAAATATTGAACCCAGGTTTTGGATCGCTTGTATTGGTTTTCTATAGTTTTGATCCATGGTTTGAGTAAGGGCTTTCCTATAAAAAGGAAAGGAGATATTTTGGCTAGGGACAAGTGAAAATTGAATATCTTAAGATCTGAAATTTTGGGTGATTTGTTTGAAAAGCTAGATCTAGATAAAAGAGAAAACTGTAAATTGTAAGGTGAATTTATTGATAGGTCGTGATCTCTTTGGTGCATGATCAAATCTGTGGATTTGACAATCTGTAGCACATTGGAGGACTGATAATTTGGCTCTAGATCAGAGGTCTGCAGGTGATCCACAGTGCAAGTGCCGAGGAATGCAGCGCAGCAGAAGGCACAGGTGCAGAGGAACGCAACCCAGTAGACGGATCAGGTGCGAAGGTGCGTAGAACCAGAGAAGAAGCGAGTGCGGAGGTGCGCAGTTGAATCAGCAGAGCAGGTGCGGAAGTGTGTTGAACAGTAGAAAGTGCAGGTGCGGAGTTGCGCAATCTCATCACGACAGAAGTGCGGGTATCCACAGGTTTCCTTTGGTGAAGTTGTGAACCTCTCTTGAAATATATTTTAGATGTCTTTTCCTTATTTCTGAAGAGATATGGGTTTAATTGGTGTTTGTTTACTGGTGTTATTTTCTGGTTACTGCATTCTGAGAAGTTATTTGTTTAAAAGGAGATTGGGTTATGCACATGTATTTGATATTTTGGATCTAGTTTGAAAATTTATGAAACATGGTCCCTGGAAGAAAAGAGAAGGTTGTAGCCTACTAGTATTTTATCTAGTACAAAAGCTAAGGGGGTTGTTTCTCCCTTTCAGAAGAAGCTGGAAAATGAGAGAGAGGGTTGTAGCCCTCTGTAGGTTGCAACCTGAGTACTGGTAAAAGACTGCACCAATACAAAATCATTGTAAGAAGAAGTTTATAATTGAAAGAAGATAGAGACATATTGCAGCAAGTGGTTTTCACCCACATTTGGTTTCCACCTTACATCTTGTGTTCCTTGGTGTGGCTATCTATTTTATGTTCCTGCTCATTATTCTATGTTTATCACATACCAATTAATGACAAACATCTAAAGGATAAATTAAATTATAAGTTTGGAAGGTGTATGCAAGTTTAAATTATCAGATCTGAAAATATTTCTATAAATTGTGAAGAGTTTGATAATACTGATTCACCCCCCTCTTAGTATTATTTCTAACAATTGGTATCAGAGCGAGTCCTTCTGAAGAAGCTTGATCGCTTGAAGGAAGATCTATCATCATGAGCAACTACAAGAGAGAAGCATCAATCAGGCCACAAATTTTTTATGGGACCAACTTCGTGTATTGGAAGGTAAGAGTCACAACCTATCTTCATCTCTTGGTACAGAAGTCTGGAATATCATAGATACAAGGTACACATTTCCATCAGCAACTCCAACAGATCCGGTTGAGAAGAAGAAATATGAAACCAATGCAAAAGCAGTCAATACTCTATTAGGATGTCTATCTCAATCGAAATTTGTCAAGGTTATGCAGTATAAATCTGCTAAGGAAATATGGGACAAGATTGTTCTGAGCTATGAAGGAGATGAGCAGGTAAAATGAACAAAACTTCAAACCCTCAGAATTCAGTATGAGAATCTCAGAATGTATAATTATGAAAGTGTAACTAGCTATTTCCTACGTATAGATGAGATTGTTAATTGTATGAAAAACTTGGGTGAAGAAATAAAAGAGGCTCTTGTGGTTGAAAAGGTTCTAAGATCTTTGTCTCCTAAGTTTGAATCAAAAGTTTCTGCTATGGAAGAAAAGCAGAATCTACAGAAAATTACCATGTCGCAGCTACACGGAATTCTAACTACATATGAAATGAGGAAAGGGGGACCATTAGACAGAAGAGAAGCTACGTTCAAGGCTTCAGGTAAGGGAGATTACTATGAGTCAGGGCATATGTCAGAAGAAGAGGAAGAATCAAATTTTGTCAAGAACCTTCAACGGGGTGCAGGAAGATTCAGAGGTAAGTTACCTTTCAAATTCTTTGCTTGCGGAAGAGTCGGTCACTATGCTACAAAATGTCCACATAAGGATAAACTTGACAAAGGTAAGGAACCTATTAGATGGAACAAGAAACAGAATGTAAATAAGAAAAGCTATTACACTCATGAAGACAGTGATGGACTTCAATAGTGATGAAGATGAACGAGGTAAGAATTAATACTTTTGAAATGGCTTTTGAAGATGATGATTTCATGGATGCTATAGATGAAGAAGGTCTTTATGAAGAGATTTCTAAACTCAAAATTTGTTTAGAAGAGAAAAATATGATTATTTATACTCTACAATTTCAACTGGCTGAAAGGGAAAAACATCATGAAAAGTTAGAATGTGAAATTGTGGGACTTAGAAAAGAGATTGAGAAAACAAAAGCTCTTCATCTTAGATTTGTTAAAGGATCTGAAACTGTAGATGAGATTATCAATGTGCAGTGCTCTCCCATAATCAAGACAGGTCTGGGATATAATGAAGAAACATCTCAAGCGCAGAAACCATCCACCTCCAAAAGTTATCTTGATGCAGCAAGGAGGAGTGAGCAAAGGCCCAATGGAGATCACCAAGTAAATCGGGGACGATTTACCTCAAGAATGAACAAAGAATACCAGGTAAATCGAGGGAAATCTACTTTAAGGATGAACAGAAGCTACAACCAACCATAGGTAAAACTTTCTCAATTTGCCTCAAGAATGGATGTCAATAGAGACTACAATCATCTGGCTGATAGATATGATAATCACAGGAGTTTCTTCAATGGCCAATGTTTCTCTTGTCATAACTTTGGTCACAAAGCAGCTCAATGTGTTGCCTATAAGACAATCATCACTAGAGAAGCTCAAAAATGAAGAAGCATGACTGGAATCACAAAAAGGACCTACAATAACTTTTCTTCCCTTGAAAATGAAATTGAATGTTCTATTTGTAACAACTTCGGTCATGAAGATTCTGAATGCAGGAGCAGGTTTCGACAAACAACTCAGAAGGAACAAGCCTCAAGTGCCAAAACATGGAGAATGAAAGAACTGCAACCAGAAATATGTGGTATAGCATTATATGCGGAAGGGCAGGAAAATCAATGATACATCGACAGTGGATGTTCAAAACATATGACGGGTGATAATGAAAAACTTCAGTCATATAGTGCTTTAGAAAAGGAGAAGAAGGTCTCATTTGGAAATGACACCCCTACGCTCATAAAAGGTAAAGCTTATGTTCTGTTGAAAGAAAAGGTCAAAGCTAGAAATGTAATGTATGTTGATGGCTTAAAGCATAATCTATTGAGTGTCAGTCAGATGTGTGATCAAGGAACTGAGGTAATATTTTGATCAAATGGATGTAGTGTTCGTGATCTTGATATAGGAGAAATAGTGATCAAAGGCATAAGAACTCCAAATAATTTATATATATTCAAAGAAGGACAACATCAATGCTATCTAAGCAAGAATGATGAACACTGGCTATGGCACCAGAGTTTGGGGCACCTAAGCTTCTCACAAATAAGGAAAGCATGCAAATACCGGGCAGTTCATGGTCTTCCAAACATCAGAATTCCAAACAATACAATATGCAAGTCATGTCAGTTTGGTAAGCAAACCAGAACTAACTTCCCTGAGAAGGAAGGATCAGCTAGTAGGCCACTTGAGCTTGTCCATACTGATGTATGTGGTCCGTCTAGGAGAAGGTCACCTCGGGGACAAGAATACTTTATATTATTCATTGACGACTATTCAAGGATGGTCTGGATAGGACTTATGAAGCACAAAGATGAAGCCTTCGAAAAATTCAAATCCTTCAAAGCTTTGGTTGAAAACGAATCAGATCAAAAATTAAATGCCTTAGATCTGATAGAGGTGGGGAGTTTACCTCAAATGAATTTTTCAATTTTTGTGAAGAACATGGAATAAGAAGAGAATTCTCTACAGCCAGGACTCCTCAGCAAAATGGAGTAGTGGAAAGGAAGAACTGAATGGTTCAACAAATGGCTCGTGCTATGCTTGATGAGTCTGGAACTCCCGCAACTTTCTGGGGTGAAGCCACATTTGTTGCAGTTGTTATTCTCAACAAAACAAACATCCGGGTGAATAGCACTCAAACCCCTCGTAAGCTCTGGTATGGTGAGACTCCTTCGGTAAAATATTTCAAAATTTTTAGGAGTAAATGTTACATCAAAAATACTGATGAAAATCTTGGCAAGTGTGAACCCAGAGCAAATGAAGGAATTCTTCTCGGTTACTCTCCCCATAGCAAAGCATACAAGTGCTACAATAAAAGGCTTGGAAAAATTGTTGAAAGTATTGATGTAGTGGTTGATGAAGATGAAAACACTCCTAGGCAGGTAAGATCTGAAGATTTCGAAGATGAAGAGGACTATCCATCTACATCAAATCAGATTCATGATGAAGAAGAAGAGACCAATGAGGCACCAAAAGAACATATAAGGATAGAAGAAAAGACTCCATCCAGGTATGTTAAGAAGAATCATCCAAAATCTCAGATTTTGGGGCAGAAAGAAGCTGGTATACAAACAAGAAGAGCAATAGCAGAAGCTTCAAGGTATTTGTCATTACTCTCCTCCACTGAGCCAAAAAATGTAAAAGAGGCATGCAAAGATGAATGATGGGTCAAGGCAATGGGTGATGAACTTGAGCAGATTGAAAAGAACAATAGTTGGGAGTTGGTTCCTAGACCAAAAGATAAGAATGTCATAGGGACAAAATGGATATTCAAAAACAAGTTGAATGAAAAATGGTGATGTTATTAGAAACAAGGCCAGACTTGTTTGTAAAGGGTATGTTCAACAAGAAGGAATAGACTTTGAAGAAACTTTTGCTCCTGTTGCTAGACTTGAGGCCATCCGAATGTTCCTTGCTCTCTCAAGCTTTCAAAAGTTAAAAGTTTTCCAAATGGATGTGAAATCAGCCTTTCTGAATGGGACTTAGAAGAAGAAGTGTATATTGAGCAA
>APFE030514363.1:0-10216 GCA_000404065.3 Pinus taeda
GTGGCATGATTGTTCTAGCAATGGACGATCCTGCAACTCTAACTCATCTGCATGGCCCGTTAATCCTTTTCCCGCCACAATGTTAAACATCACTTTTCTTTGGCACCAACCGGCATCGTTTCCTGTCAATGCTGTCGTCAACAAGCTTTGACAACAAGATTAGATACCATATTAATGAATGAATAATCAACCTCTAAAAGAGAACTTTCAACATCTACTCATCTGCATGAGCAAGTATAACATACTAATTAACTAGTGCATATCTTCAAGCAAATTCTTATTCTACTTTTCACAATGCTTATTCACACTAATGCATATTTCTCTTTAAGAGAACTAATCATTAGTTTTACAAGTCCATGTTTCCCTTTAAAACATATAACACATTAGTTTACAAGTCCATGTTCTCATTATCAACATTGACATCATGATTACATTTATAAATAATCATATTAACTAGCACTGCAAATATTCTTAAAGGGGCTCAAGCACTAAGGCTTTCCTTTGAAGGGACTAACTAAATATCAGTTATAATCTTCTTGCATGAAAATTTACATAAACTTTGTCAAAAGAACTATTCCCTTAGCTATCACTTTTGATGCATGCGAATATATAAAGCATTCTCACACAACCTGTAGTCTTTTCCTGCATGTGAATATATATCCTTTCTAAAGAAAGCTAAAACAAATCTCGTGTGCATACACATCTCATTCAACAAGAAGCTAAGATAATAGTTATGTGAGCATAATAGTAATCACCTATCATTTTCCTAAAGAAATATGGCCCAATAGTTCTTCTAGCCATACAAAGAATATATCTTTAGAACACATTGACTATTCTTTATGCATACAGTAGCTTACCATAAGAGCCATCATAAGAGCCCTCCTTGAAAGTATGCAACACATATTCCCTTTTCTAGAATTCTATCAACATTTCATGTAAACATTTACATAATTCTTTCTTAATGGAAGTCATTATAACCTCATTTCACTATATTCCTATATGTAAGGGTTTCTCAAGCTTCCCATTCAGGAAATTATTAAAGATATCCATCTTTATGCATAAAAATCAAGATACAAAAAACAAGGTTTACTTATGCATCCAAAATCAAGAAATCAACACAACTCATTTAGCAAGACAATCTCTTCAAGAGATTGTTGTCTTTAAGAAAGTTAACATGATCACTTTCTCTATGTACACACAGTCATAATTCCAAAGTCACAATAGCTATCATTATGCAACATGTGTTTTCCTAACACAATTACTTTACTTCAATGCACATAATTCTTTTCATGAAACAAATAAGGATTTTGGTTCTTGTATGAACACTATTCTAATGTGTTTTTAAAGGAAAGAACCTCTATTTTTATTTTCAAGAAAACTCTCATAAAATCCTTCATCTTCATACATGAAGTATGCACACTTTTCTAGAATGAATCTATATTTATGTATATATATAATATACTCTTTCTTCAAGAAAATTAGAAATAAATATCTGTGTGCCTAGAAGCACATCTTTAATTATCTTTATCATGCATGTAATGCATAATCAATTCACTAGAAGCTTAGAAATCAGCTAGTATCACAATGCAATAGCATATATCTTTTTCACGATAATGAGAAGTGGCTCGTCATTTAACACAAGGAACTCTTTCAAAAAGATAAATAAA
This sequence comes from Pinus taeda, assembly GCA_000404065.3. Classification (NCBI taxonomy): domain Eukaryota; kingdom Viridiplantae; phylum Streptophyta; class Pinopsida; order Pinales; family Pinaceae; genus Pinus; species Pinus taeda. The sequence continues at coordinate 1,668 of APFE030514363.1, forward strand.
ACACACATAAATTTTTCCTTCCAGAAAGAGAGCAAGTTACTTATCTTATCCATGGTCGTCTCCTCGCCTTCATCACCTTCAACAACGAAAAGGAACTTCCTTTTAATAATAATGTGTAAACAGTTCGGTTCTCGCTCTGCAAACATGAGACAGAGAAGAATTCGATGCAGTTAACACATAATGAAAATCCACGATAGTCATCGTGCGCGGCATAGCTAATCTCATTCCCATAAAGACCAGTCAGGAAAGGAATATTGAAGGTGTTTTTATTTCCACCGTAGCGAAATAGAGCAGGGGGCGTGTTCTGCATGTAATACTAGACCCCACTGATAACAGGCCTACCGTTCACATTGAACATCAAGTCCACATCGGGAATCATCCCGGGATATAATTTCAACAACTGGTAAAATGCCCAGATGGTAAATAGATCTCTCCTCTCAAAATATTTTCACCATGACTCGACTTGAAAAATCGTGAGCCCGAATGACCGGACTCTTCTGGTAGCCTCAACATTCTACAACATGATCCCCGCCTTTGCCCCAGGCCTCCGGTCATGCTGAATCCACTTAAAAATATAACAAGCACACCACAGTAGCCCACGCGTTTCCACGATCGCCATTATTGCTATGTCTAAGATTGGTATACGTGGTAAGCCATGCCGGTGAGCGCATAGTACTGGATAAACACTCGAAGAAACTCCTTGGTTTTCGCTATTCTCTACTAGATTATAGCATTAGCTGTCCCATTGGGGCAAAGGGCCGCTCGTAACAGCTTTCGTGCTACAACCGTCTGCTTCGCCAATTGCTCCCGTTGAAAGCTTTACCCGCAGGATTCCATACTGGATGCAGTTTCCGTATCCATTTAAAACTAAGCTCCCCTTATAAATTTGTTGAGGCTCTTTTGAAAAGAGATCCACTATGTCATTCCGTTCCGAACAACATGTGTTGGATGACATTCACCCCTCATTCCTCGATGAAAACCCTCATTCAATTTTACGGGAATCAAGAATCAGTTCAATAACTGATTCGTAAGTTTATGTAACTTTTTCCGTAACTTAAAATTACTTTTACGTAGGGCTAGTTACAATCGGGATATTACAATGAACAATGTTCAACTTTGGTCAATTGTGTTTATTTTTTGGTTTATAATATTTATCTTAGGTTTTATATACCTTAGATTTATAATATTAATTGTTTGGGTTTAATATTACTCCCTTTGGTTTATAATACCGTGGGGTTTTAGATTTTATCCCTTTAATTCATTATTCTCTTGGGTTTATATTATCAATCTCTTGGATTTATTAATCTAAGGGTTCATATTCTTAGGGTATAATACTATTTATAGGATTTATAAGATTAATCGTTGGGTTTACTATAAATCCCTTGGGTTTATAATCATGGTCAACTATGATCTAATGTCACATTGTGATAAAGATCATCTCAATATGAAAATAAAAAATGGTACAGTGTTGCATTGTGATAGGGATTGTCTCCATATGAAAATCAATCATGGTCAACCATGGCCCAATGTTGCATTGTGAGAATGATTTTCTCAATATGAAATCAACCATGGTAAACTATGGTCAACCATGTTTATTTAAGGATTTATAATATTTATCTTTGGGTTTATATACCTTGGGTTTATAATATTAATCCCTTGGGTTTATAATATTAGTCCCTTGGGTTTAATATTATTCCCTTGTGTTTTTAATATTAATCCCTTAGGTTTATTATTTCCTTGGATTTATAATATCAATCTCTTGAGTTTATTAATCTAAGGGTTCATATTGCTAGGGTATAATATTATTCAAAGGGTTTGTAATATTAATCCTTGGGTTTAATATAAATCCCTTTGATTTATAATCATAGTCAAGCACAGTCCAACATAGTTGACCACGGTTTATAATTCCTTATTTTTTTAGTATTAATCCATTGGGTTTAGAGTATTAATCCCTTGAGTCTATAATATCAATCCCTAGGGTTTCTTAATAAAAGGATTCAGATTCGCAAGGTATAATATTATTGATTGAGTTTATAATATTATTACTTGGGCTTATAATCATGGTTAACCATGTCCCAACATCACATTGTGACAAATATTTTCTCAATATGAAAATAAACTGCTCCAACGTCATATTATGATAGAGTTTCTTAATATGAAAATCAACCATGGTCCAATGTCACATTGTAACAAAGATTGCCCCAATATGGAAATCAATCATGCTCAACCATGGTCAAACATGGTCCAACATGATCCAACATCGCATTGTGACAAAGATTGCCCCAATATAGAAATGAACCATTGTCAACCATGTTTATTTTAGGGTTTAAAATATATATCTTAGGGTTTTATACCTTGGTTTTATATTATTAATCCTTTTGAGTTTAATATTGTACCCTTTGGTTTATAATACATGGGAGTTTCAGAATATATCCTTTGGGTTTATAAATATTATTAAAATAATAATATAACTAATGAAAACCAATTAATAATAATAATAATTAATAAGATAATTAGTGGATAGCAATAAACTAATTTTAAAAATGATTAATAACGCTAAATTAACTACAATTTTATTTTAATTTAATTAACTATTTTAATTAGTTAATTATCTATATTTCTTAATTAATTAATTTTACTATATTAAAAAACGAATAAATAATTATTAATTATAATATAATATATTATTACTACTAAAAATGATATTAAATTTACTTAACAATAAAAATAAAAATATTTATTGGGAAAATACTAGTAATATAAATATAATAATATAGTCATTAAGTAAGTCATAAAAATAATTAATTTTAAAAGTGATTATAACAACAATAATAATAATAATAAATAATAATAATTTTATTATGATAGTTATTTTTGTATTGTTGTTTATTATAATATTTATTAATACGAAGATTTAATATTACATTATATATTAATTCCTATTGATGTTTTTCAAAACAACATTTGTTAATGTGGTTGCTCATGTGAATTGAATATACGCCTACTCGGACATATATTCAGCCTCATTCATTATTAATTATATTATTGTTAATTAATATATAATTATATTATAGTATTATAAATAATATTAAAATTTGTTAATTGCAATTTATATTATTAATATTTATTTATTAATTATAATATTATATTAATATTTAATTAACAATATTAATTAAAAATGATTTAATGAATTAATTAATAACAAATGGAATGGAATAAAAATTAATTATTAATTAATAATATTAATTAATACCCCAATGCGGGTGGGCAAACAAATTGAAATTGTGCTTCAAGGTTATCCCGTTACAACATGTGACAAACATGGTTGGAATTGAGTATGGTTTATGACGATGGTACCATTAACATTCAAATTCTCCAAAAGCGAGGTATTGTATGTTAAATGCTGCTGTAACAAAGGAACCCATTGTTGGAACTTGTGTGGTGAGTGTTGGGTTTAGGAAGAGAAGTAAAGTCTTTTTTCAGAGCAGAAAAAGCTTGATATATTTATATAAGAGATATAAAAAGGCTACATAAAAGCAGATCGCCAGTAAGCATGAAGCTGTCTAAGAGCACATACAAAGAATAATCTGGTTGGCATACATGTCACCCCGATATGATTCACATGGAAACTCTCAGTAAAAAAGGATGAAGATAGAGAGAATGTAAATGATGAAGACTCTATAACTGTCTGTCTTCTCACTTTTAGATATCAGCTGTAAGATCCTGTCAAAAAGTACCAAAAATACATACCCAGCATTTCGAGATATTGAGAACAATACAGAGTTAGGAATCCAACATTAAACTATAAATGGAAAAAGAAGCTTATGGAAAAACGAGATGAAGAGAAGGAGAAAAGTCATGTATGTTTGTTGATATGCCGTCTGTTTGAATCTGTAGATGCCAAAAATCTGGATCCTCTTTAAGCCCTTTCTTCGAGAGGTCGTATGCTTCCTGGTTGAGCTCCCTGTAGATGTGGTTAATTGTTGTCCCTTTTAATGCATTCCATAAAAAACGTATCCTTTCCAGCCAACCAGCGTGATGAGCCTGTGTGATGTTGTTTTTTTGAGACACAAAATTGACCAGTACTTGGGAATCGCCATAAATCTTGACATCGTGAAGATCTAGGAAAAGACACATACTGAGTAAGCCACCGAGGGCTATCGCCTCGACCATCATGTTGGTCCCTCTTCCACCATTCCAATGGACATGGAAAGCACAATCGGGGTTAGTCATTATAACAAAACCACAGCCACAATTACCTTTCTGTTCGGCGCCGTCAAAAAAAGCCTTGGGACAGGAGGTAAAAATCTCCTCCTCTTTTGAGAGAAGTAAAGTCATCTATCAGAACCATGCATGCCCACCTAGGTGTTGGTTCAGCGGGCGAAGCACAGTGGTCGCCTGTATTGCATGCATGCCCACCTAGGTGTTGGTTCAGCGGGCGAAGTGCGGTGGTCGCCTGTATTGCAGTAGTATAGCTCAATATCGACTCTTAAATTAGCATTTGGGACCTTCACACAAATTCGAGAGGCGAGATTCTTCATAGTGATGAGTCTGGCTAGGAACTCAGGGGCATTGTACTCAATATTGAACATGGGTTTCAGGATGACTTAGGCCTCTATTTGCTACAGTGAACCCTTTTGTCTTGTTTTTGGGTCCTTGGTTGGTTCCTAATTTGTGAAGTGGTTGAATTCTAGGATAATTTCAGTTTGAGGTATGCGTTGTGGAATTAGGCCTAGGAGAGTGCACACGGTAATTTACTCAAAGGAGATTTCAAGTGTCTATGTGATGGAGTCTCAATTGCTAAGCCTTTTATGGTGTCTTACTTTTTGGTTTGATTCTATCTCTGCTCGGGTATTTTCCTCTTCTTTGTCTTGGCCTCGCTCTTGTGACCACCTTTTTCTTGGTTCTGGGTCTTTGTATGCTTAATCTTATCTCTTGCCCAGGGTCAATTAAATTAATCAACTAATATCATTATTTAAATATTATTTTTCAAAAGCTAGTAATATTTGGTTTTAATAAATTAATTTAAATATTAGTTTTCAAAAACTAGGGGTTTAATATAGCCATTACTTAATAATATTTATTTTTAATATATTATAATTAATTTATATTAAATAATAGTGTTAACATATAGCCATTACTTGAAAACTATGTCTCACTTGCTCTCTATTTACAGTCTTTGTCATGGTTGCGTCTTTCATTTGTCCCCTGATGATGAAACAACGCTTTTTTGGTTTTGAAAAACGTGCGCAAAAAATTCCTTATGTGATTTCTATCGAAAAACTATGATTAATTCATACGGGGTCACAGAAACTTTAATAACAAAAAATAAAAAAGTATTATTAAGAATACTAGTAATATTAATTAATAAAATAGTCATTAATGAGTAAATAAAAATAATTTTAAACTATTATTATTATTATTATTATTATTATTTATTCATTATTACATTAATTCTTATTGCGGTTTTCCCAACCACATTTCTATGTGGTGTGTCATAGTTATTGATATATCGCACATATATCATAACCACATTTATTATATTATAGCATTAGTTAATATATTATAATGTACAATGAATAAGTATTGTCTGCTTCAATTAACCTAATTATACATTATAACATATTGTTAACATATAAGATCGTTATGTGTAGTATAATAACTGTTAAGTCTAATATCAAATATTATTAAATTTGTTTAATATTTATAAAAAAAGAATATTAATAAATATTTATCTTATATTAATTAACGATTAATAATATGAATGGAAAAAAGAATATTCAATAAAATAATTAATTATTAATATAAATATAATATAATAAACACTTTTCACATATATCAACCATATTTAATAATATGGTTGTGCATATGGTTGATATACACCTTCGGGGCATATAATCACATTTATTAATGCGATTTTGCTAATATATAATTTTGGTGAGATTATTAATTTTGTATTAAATATATAGTTTAGTTTCATTAATTGTCACTTTCTTTAAAACATTGTAAGGATTGGTTGAAATTAATGTTTGAGGTTTATATTATTGAATTATTGGTAAGATTACTATTTTTTGTGATTTGACATTTTTTTTGAATATATAAATGAGAACTTTAAATAACTTCTAAAATATTTACTCCCTAAATATTTAACAACTCAAATATGTCATTTCAACCATTTTTAACTAGATTTTAAATAAACTTATCACAAAACAATAAAAAAAATTAAAATATTTGGCCATCACCCCGCCTACCCAAGAAGTTGGGGGAGGTGGCAACACACTCCCATAAAGCATTTGTACCGAATTCATGATTTCAAGGCCTTTCCTCATGTGAGTTAACTGCAAACTCCCTAATCTCATGCCTAAATGCTATCACCACATTGAATACTTGTCTTCTTTTCAAGCCTATCAAGCCTCATCTCAAGTGGTGACCATTCTTTAATTTAGCTCATAGCACTGTCCTCAATAATGAAATTCTTATTTCATGTTTTTAGGTATGAAATTCCTCGTCTGTAGATTCTATATCGACTCTTATTAATATGAATTTGGAGCACTAGATGTCCCACCTCTATGAACCTCTACCATACCCTAATATTCTACTCTTGGTACTCATTTTCTTCTCTAAAATTATCAGGTCTTCCATCCAAACTAGAGATTTGACAACAATTTCCATTTGGCACTTTGAAATATCAAAATAGCTTCATTGTTTCACTCTCTCCGTAGAATAGATGTGCATGTTGTGGCCTCAAAATCTTTCTCCCCATGCATGTTGGATGACAATCTCTCTTGGCATTGGGAACCTTCAGCGGGAGATCTCTTGATTTTCTTTGGTTTGAATTCCTCTTTTTTCCTAGTTTTTGTTTGTGCTATTGAACCCATTACTAGTATTTTCTTCTCCAATATTCTTACTCAGTGCCCTTCTAGTGATTCTTTCCTTTCTCTTGAGTCTTTCTATTTTTCCTATGGTTTGTCATTGGTAGATTCTTGCATTCTCCTCTAGTTTCTTCAAAAGGCTTTGTGTTTTATTCTTCACTTCCTCCCAAGAGAGATTTTCCCTCTTTTGGTCGGTTGGTTGTTTTCTCCTCTTCTGTTTCCCTGCTTCATCTATCACTTGGCTACCTGATCCTTCCTTTGCTTCATTGACCCCTCTCTTCGGGCCTACTTCTTATTCCATTCCCTCCATAATAACTTGCTCTCATATCCTTGTTGGGTTTCTCACCATGCCTTGTCAACATGCAGATGTTCATCAAGAGAATCTTATTACTAGGAGCAAGCTTCTCGAGGACATTAACATATAAACCATTCTCTGAAGGGAACTACCAAGTTTTTGAATCTCACCTTGTGCCCCATCCAAGAGGAAATAGCTCGTACTGAATACAAAGGAGCCTCTCTAAGAAAAGAACTTTCAAACATAAAGGTTCTTGCTGAACTGAAAAATTGGGTGTCATATGTTGTACACATGAACATTCATCTCATTGAGTACATGTACATGATTGAATTATATTGGAATTTTAAGTTTATCTTCGATATAAACCTAATGGAATAGTTCGAGCATCAAGTAGACATCCTACATTCTATGGAGCATTTGCAATGTCATATGAGGGATGTAGACCAATGTCCCAATTGTGTTGGGCAAAAACTTGGTAGTCCTCCCCCTGTAGGCAACACATTTGGAAAAAATGAGGACCCCTTTTAGGTTGTAGCTACATACACTGATCCTTCTACTTAGTCTTATGTTATGCTATGGTTTATTTTTTGCTTTGATTTAACAGTTTATCGTAATGGCCAATTAGGTCCATTTTTCAACATATGTATAAGCCTTTTATCTTTCTTAAACAATATATTATCTTATGCCTTTATACCAAGAGTGCACTTTTGGCTATGGTTTAACCTTCTCAGTGAAAAACTAACCTGGAATATCTAGCGTAACCATGTACATTCCTGTTGAAAAGAAAATATGATATTTACCCCATATATATATATATATATATAAGTATGCTCCATTAGTCTAGTATTATTAAAATATATATTAATAGTTAATAATAACTATTGTAGTTGCTAATCTATTATAAATATTAAGTCTTCATAATCATTATACATAAATATTAAATATATGTTTTTTATATAGTTATAAGTATTATTATGGTTATATGAGCCTCGAGGGTTAGTTCAATTGGTCAAGTTGTCGCCATTAAAACACCTTTTCTTTTAAAGAGGTCATGGGTTGAATTCTATCGACCTCATGAGGTTACGCTCAATGGTTGAGCCGACGAGGAGTCGCCATTAAAACAACTTTTCTTTTAAAGAGGTCATGGGTTGAATTCTCTCGACCTCATGAGGTTACACTTAATGGTTGAGCCGACAAGGTGTGATCCCTTCAGTTAGATTTGCTTGATACAAATATTCTATGGATATAGCAGTCACCAATCTCCTAAATTTAAGAACCATACACACACACACATATATATATATATAAACACTAAATAAATATTATAGTAACTCTATTATATATATTTGTTTATAATAAATAGTGATATTTAATGTTTTACT
>APFE030514367.1:0-15787 GCA_000404065.3 Pinus taeda
TTCTCTCTATCTCTCCCACTCACTCTCCCCATTATCCCTACCTTGCCCCCCCTCTCTCTCATTCCCCCTATCCCTCTCCTACATCCTCTTCCCTCAGTCTTCGCACCCCTTTCTCTCCCTTCCCCCTTGGCTCTCTCTCCCCCACTCTCTCTCTCTCTATTTCCCTCCTTCTCCACTCTACCTATCCACCCATTCCACCTCCCTCTCTTTGCATTTCCAACCCTTTATCTCTCTCTCCATTTCTCTCTCTCACTTTTCCTACCTCTCTCTCCCCCGCTCCCTCCCTCCCTCTCTCTCTATATTCTCCCTCCTCAATTTCTCTCACTGTCTCAATTTAGATCTATTCATATCTCTCTTTCTCCCACATTATGTTTTTCTTCCCCTCTATCCTTATTTCTCTCCATGCTCTCTCCCTCTCCCCCTTGCTCTCTCTCCCTTTCTCCCTCCTCACCCACCCGCCACTTTCTCCACCCCCTCCCTTCATCTCCCTTTGCCCCCACCTCTTTCTATATCTCTCTCTCTCACTCCCCACATTCCCATCTCTCCCTTATCCTCCCCTTTCTTGATTGACCCTCCTCCCTTGTCCCTCTTTCCCTCCCTACCCCAACTCTATTAATCTCTCTTCCCTTATCCCCTCCCTCTCTCATCCCCCCATTCCTCCATGTTTCTCTCTCTACCTCTCCTTCCTCTCTCCCTCTATCTCTCTCTTTAACTCTCTTGCCCCGCTTCATTACTCCCTCTCACATTTTTTCTCTCCCTCCATCTATCTCTCACCCTCCTTCTCTTTGTCTTTTCCCCCCCATCTCTACCTGTCTCTCTCTCTCTTTCTCTGTCTTAGTCTCTCTCCCTCCTCTTGCCAATATACCCACTTCCACTCTCAATTTGTACCTCTCTCTATCTCTCTCTCACACACCGACTCCTCTCCCCTCACTTTCCTGCTCCTCCTCCTCCTCCGCCTGTTCTCTCTCTCTCTCTACTTCATCCCCCACTACTCTCGCCCCCTCTCCCTCACTACACCTTTCCCTCTTTCCCTCCACCTTCCTCTATCTATCTACCTCTTTCCTTCCTTTTTCTTCCTTCTCCCTTCCCTCTTTCCTTGCCTTTTCTTCCCTCCCCCTTCCCTCTTTCCCTCTCTTTGTCTCTCTTTGTCACTCTGGTCAGTGGGTGGCACTATGTCCACGGAAAAATCTAGGCTAATTGACCCCGAAGGGAATCTAGCCTCATGGCCCACTAGCAAGGCCTTACCTCGAGGGTTTCGGGGAGATTGCACACTGTGACCTCCTTGTGACGAGGTACTGATTTTGACCAACTGAGCTAACCCTTAGGGCTTAATTAAAATATATATATATACACACACCTTAATTGCTAAAATAAAAAGAAATAAAAAGCCCATCTTAAAAATATCTATAATGTATAGTTTATAATAATATTTGTTGTGAGATATTCTTTAAGTAACATTACTTAAAAAAAATTGAAATTTGATAAAACATGTTATATATATGTCATAATAAATTTTGATTTGAATGGACCTCACCTCACCATATAAAGAGGTATATCATAAATTAAATCTAACTTCAAAGAAAGTGACCTTAACCCATTAATTTTGTCAACTAAATGAGGTTCGTCATATTTAGAATCATCTTTGCATAAATTGTTTTAACTAAATTATATTATTCTAAATTGTAGTATAATTTAATATATTATTTTCTTCACATTCAACATAAATTATATTTAAATAAACTACCGGTTGATAAAATCTAGTGTACATTTTAGCTCAAATATATAAAAACCTTACAAAAGTGGTGGATAAAACTAATACTTAATTGAATTCAAAACTATAATAATATGTGCTTTTGGTAATTTGTAAAACGCTCTTAAACCCAGAAATCCTCCAAAACATAAGCTTATATTTTTATATTTCACGTTCTGACACTTGTGGTAAGAGCATTGAAGAGCCTTTCCATGGTATTGGTGGATACATCTCACCAATTGATCGGATAATGAGAGCGATATCATATCTAACAAAATATTGTTATTTCATGCCCTAGTGATATCACCCTATTTGCGTACGATCGTTGTGATTATTCATTTAACCATACAACCCGGTTTCGATCCCAATTACTATGAATTGCAGACACCATACAACGAGGGTCCACATCTTAGCTTGAGATCGTTGGGTGTGGAAATGTAATTATTATGGATGGGTATAAAATGACTACCTTTTGAAAGCCTTAAACTTCAAAAGCAACCGATGGCAAAGGTAAGTAAAAATATGGGTACACCCAAATCCTCAACAAGATATATATCTTACTTTGGTTTTCGATAGCGAAGCAGTCGTGAACCAAGGACCTTAACCCGACCCAGAATCATGAAAAATGACTTTGCTAAAATTATTTTAAATGATTTTATAGCGTAAGCTATGAGTGGACAATTATAGTGTGTGACGAAGCTAAGAATTCGATTTTGTGTGGATTTGAGTGGAAACTAGACTAGTTAGATGAAGATGGAAGTTTATGTCCAAAGATGAGATGAGGTGCCAAAATTGGGCTACTGCAGTTTCTTTGAAATCAATCAAAAATGGCAAGGAAATGGCAAGGAAGGATAGTATTGGACAATCTCTCAAGTAATTGAATAGTTTTTGTATTTCACCAAAAAGAAGAGTTGTCTCCTAGTCAACTGGTTGAAATTGGTATCAATAACTCAATGAATTTTACAGTAAATTGTACTACCATGATATTAAATGCAAGTGATATGAAAAAAAGAGTTCTGGAAGCAGAGCGTAAAGGAATCCTTAAAATCTAAGTGATATGAAAAAAATCTAAGTGATATGAAAGAAAGAGTTCTGGAAGCCGAGCCTAAAGGAAACCCTCAAAATCCAAGTACAAACTATTCTTGTTGCAACCAACACAAATGTGAAAATAGACATAGATATGGACCTAAATTGAATAGGATAAACTAATTATCAAAATCAACAACGATATGAGGCTGATTTAAAGAGGCGAAACTAATGCGAGGTACATTAATCTAAGAAAATTACATTAAAATAAATTATATTAAATTTAAATAAACAAAGCAGAAATAAACAGAGTACCTGGAAACAATTTGGAGAATAGACAAACAACGGTGAGGGTAGCAGCAACAAGAGGGCATTGGAACATATCAACTCACCCATTGGCAGTTCATGTTCATCAAATCATAACAAAAGAGAAACACAAGGCTTAATGAATTTAGTTCATGTTTGGGAATAAACGTACTCGAACATATACGAAATGAACTTAGTCAACTCAAAGATATAAAAAGGGATAGAGTGGATATCTAAGTGAATAACCGAATGCATACATCAATGAAAGAAAAAGCCCAATGCATACATCAATGAAAGAAAAAACATTGGTATCATTCAATTGCATTTAGCAGAGGATCTTTTTTCGAGAAGACGATGGGTCCAAATCTCTTGTTCTCATCAAATGAAAGAGAATTCATCAAAATTGTGTCCAAGACATGATGAATGGGCTAGAGGTCCAAATCCATTATCCACCTCTTCTCTCAATGGAAAAATATGGGACATGAAATTTTACGCGACAGAAGATCTTCTAGAGCTGGCTAGAAGTCCAAATCCATTATCCTCCTCTTTGTGAATAGACAAATATGGTACATGAAATTTTACACGCACAATCTCTCTCTATCTCTCCCACTCACTATCCCCATTCTGCCCTACCTTGCCTGCCCTCTCTCTCATTTCCCCTATCCCTCTCCTCCATCCTCTTTCGTCACTCTTTGCACCCCTTTCTCTCCCTTCCCCCTTCGCCTTCTCTCCCCCACTCTCTCTCTCTCTCTCTCTTTCCCTCCCTCTCCACTCTATCTATCCACCCATTCCACCTCCCTCTCTTTCCATTTCCAACCCTTTCTCTCTCTCCCTTTGTCTCTCTCACTTTTCCTACCTCTCTCTCCCCCTCTCCCTCCCTCCCTCTCTCTCTATATTCTCCCTCCTCAATTTCTCTCCCTATCTCAAACCCTAAACCCTAAGTATTTTTTACCATTTTAATGCATAAACCCTAAACTTTAAGTATTCTATAACATTTTAACAAGTATTTTGTAACTTTTTTTTAAGTTTCTTTTAAAAACATTAACTAAAGTTGTATAAATCCCAAACCCTAAACCGTATACCATAAAAAATTTTATAACATTTATAAAAGTGTTGTGTAATTTTTATTTAAGTTCTTATTAGAAGAATTTTCTAAAGTGTTATTAAACCTAAACCCTAAGCCCTAACCACTAAATCAAAAACCCTAAACTTAAAACTGAAGCATTTTATAAGATTTTAAAAAGTGTTATGTAACTTCTATTGAAGTGCTTATTAATAGCATTTACTAAAGTGTTATAAACCCTAAACCCTACACACTACACCCCAAACCCTAATAATAAACCCTAAACCCTAATCATAAAAGCATTTACTAAATTTTTATAAACCATAAACATAAACCCTAAACCCTAAGAGTTATATAACATTTTAATAAGCGTTTTGGAACATTTTCTAAACTTTTTTTAAAAGTATTTACTAAATCATCCCTAAAACCTAAACCCTATTGTTTATTAAAAGTATTTACTAAAATATTATAAACCATAAACCCTAAACTGCAAAACCCTAAGGATTTTATAACATTTTAAAACCTAAACCCTAAGCCCTAAGCCCTACGGATTTTATAACATTTAAAAAAGCATTTTGTAACCTTTTTTCGAGTGTTTATTAAAAGAATTTAGTGAAGTGTTTTCAACCTTCCCCTCTCCAACTCTTCCCTTTTGCAGTCTCCCTCCCGCTAACTCCCTCCATCACTCCCTCCCTCTATCCCTCTCTATCTCTTCCCCACTCCACCTCTGTCGTCCCCCTCCCTCTAACTAGCTCTCTACATCTCCCTTGCTACCTCCCCTCCTCCAACTATCTACACATCTCCCTTGCCACCTCTACCCATCCCTCCATCTCCTTCTCTCTCTCCCCCTCCCCTCTCCCCTTTTGATCCTGTCTCTCTTTCTCCTCATCTCCCGCCCTTCTCTCTATCTCTCCCACTCACTCTCCCCATTCCCCCTACCTTGCCCCCCTCTCTCTCATTCCCCTATCCCTCTCCTCCATCCTCTTTCCTCACTCTTCCCACCCCTTTCTCTCCCTTCCCCCTTCACTCTCTCTCACTCACTCTCTCTCTCTCTCTTTCCCTCCCTCTCCACTCTACCTATCCACCCATTCCACCTCCCTCTCTTTGCATTTCCAACCCTTTCTCTCTCTCTCCCTTTCACTCTCTCACTTTTCCTACCTCTCTCTCTCCCTCTCCCTCCCTCCCTCTCTCTCTATAATCTCCCTCCTCAATTTCTCTCAGTGACTCAATTTCGATCTATTCATATCTCTCTTTCTCCCACATTATGTTTTTCTTCCCCTCTATCCTTATTTCTCTCCATGCTCTCTCCCTCTCCCCCTTGCTCTCTCTCCCTTTCTCCCTCCTCTCCACCCCCCACTTTCTCCACCCCTCCCTTCATCTCCCTTTGCCCCCACCTCTTTCTATATCTCTCTCTCACTCCCCACATTCCCATCTCTCCCTTATCCTCCGCTTTCTTGATTGACCCTCCTCCCTTGTCCCTCTATCCCTCTCTACCCCAACTCTATTAATCTCTCTCCCCTTACCCCTTCCCTCTCTCATCCCCCCATTCCTCCATGTTTCTCTCTCTACCTCTCCTTCCTCTCTCCGTCTATCTCTCTCTTTAACTCTATTGCCCCGCTTCATTACTCCCTCTCACATTTTCTCTCTCCCTCCATCTATCTCTCACCCTCCCTCTCTTTGCCTCTCTACCCCCATCTCTACCTGTCTCTCTCTCTTTCTCTGTCTTAGTCTCTCTCCCTCCTCTTGCCAATATACCCACTTCCACTCTCTATTTGTACCTCTCTCTATCTCTATCTCACACACTGACCCCTCTCCTCTCCCTTTCCTCCTCCTCCTCTCCTCTCCCTTGCCTCCTCCTCCTCCTCCGCCTGTTCTCTCTCTCTCTACTTCGTCCCCCGCCACTCTCTCCCCCTCTTCCTCACTACACCTATCTATCTACCTCTTTCCTTCCTTTTTCTTCCTTCTCCCTTCCCTCTTTCCTTCCCTTTTCTTCCCTCTCCCTTCCCTCTTTCCCTCACTTTGTCTCTCTTTGTCACTCTAGTCAATGGGTGGCACTACGTCCACAGAAAAATCTAGGCTAACCGACCCCGAAGGGAATCTAGCCTCATGGCCCACTAGCAAGGTCTTACCCCGAGGGCTTCGGGGAGATTGCACCCTGTGACCTCCTTGTGACGAGGTACGGATTTTGACCAACTGAGCTAACCCTTGGGGCTTAATTAAAATACATATATATACACACCTTAATTGCTAAAATTAAAAAAAAACCCATCTTAAAAATATCTATAATTTATAGTTCATAATAATATTTGTTGTGAGATATTTTTTAAGTAACATTACTAAAAAAATTCAAATTTGATAAAAAATATTATATATATGTCATAATAGATTTTGATTTGAATTGAACTCACCTCAGCATATAAAGAGATATATCATAAATTAAATCTAACTTCAAAAAAAGTGACATTAACCCATTAATGTTGTCAACTAAATGAGGTTCGTCATATTTAGAATCATTAACTAAATTATATTAATATATTATTTTCTTCACATTCAACATAAAATATATTTAAATAAACTACCGGTTGCTAAAATCTAGTGTACATTTTAGCTAAAATATATAAAAACCTTATAAAAGTGGTGGATAAAAGTAATACTTAATTGAATTCAAAACTATAATAATATAAGTGGTGGATAAAAGTAATACTTAATTGAATTCAAAACTATAATAACATGTGCTTTTGGTAACTGGTAAAACGCTCTTAAACACATACATCCTCCAAAACATAAGCTTATATTTTTATATTTCGCGTTCTGACACTTGTGGTAAGAGCATTGAAGAGCCTTTCCAAGGTATTGGTGGATACATCTCACCAATCGATCGGATAATGCAGGCGATGTCATATCTAACAAAATCTTGTTATTTCATGCCCCAGTGATATCGCCCTATTTGCATACGATCGCTGTGATTAGTCATTTAACCGTACAACCCGGTTTCAATCGCAACTACTATGAATTGCAGAGACCATACAACGAGGGTCCACATCTTAGCTTGAGATCGTTGGGTGTGCATATGTAATTATTATGGATTGGTATAAAATGACTACCTTTTGAAAGCCTTAAACTTCAAAAGCAACCGATGGCAAAGGTAAGTAAAAATCTGGGCGCACCCAAATCCTCAACAAGATGTATATCTTACTTTGGTTTTCGCTAGCGAAGAAGTCGTCAACCAAGGACAATTATTTTAAATGCTTTTATAGCGTAAGCTATGAGTGGACAATTATAGTGTGTGACGAAGCTAAGAATTCGATTTCGTGTGGGTTTGAGTGGAAACTAACTAGTTAGATGAAGATGGAAGTTTATGTCCAAAGATGAGATGAGGTGCCAAAATTGGGCTACTGCAGTTTCTCTGAAATCAATCGAAAATGGCGAGGAAGGATAGTACTGGACAGTCTCTCAATTTATTGAATAACTCGTGTCTTTCACCAAAAAGAAGAGTTGGTACCAATAACTCAATGAAAATTTTACAGTAAATTGTACTACCATGATATTAAAAGAAAGTGATATGAAAAAAAGAGTTCTGGAAGCAGCTAAGTGATATGAAAAAAAGTGTTCTGGAAGGAGCCTAAAGGAATTTGAAGTACAAACTATTCTTGTTGCAATCAACACAAATTTGAAAACAGACACAGAGATGGACCTAAATTGAATAGGATAAACTAATTATCAGATATGAGGCCGATTTAAAGAGGCAAAACTAACACGAGGTACATTAATGTAAGAAAATTACATTAAAAAAATGATATTAAATTTAAATAAACAAAGCAGAAAGAAATAAACAGAGTATATTCATCAAATCACAAGGCTTAATGAATTTAGTTCAAGTTTGAGAATAAATTTACTGGAACATATATGAAATGAACTTAGTCAACTCAAAGATATAAAAAGTGACAAAGCGGATATCTAAGTGAATAACAGAATGCATACATCAATGAAAGAAAAAGCTCAATGCATACATCAATGAAAGAAAAAACATTGGTATCATTCAATTACATTTAGCATAGTATCTTTTTTAGAAAAACCCATGGTTCCAAATTTCTTGTTCTCATCCAACGAAAAAAAATTCATCAAAATTGCATCCAAAACATGATAAATGAACGAGAGGTCCAAATCCATTATACACCTCTTCTCTCAATGGACAAATATAGGACATAAAATTTTAGGCGACAGATGATCTTCTAGAGCTGGCTAGAAATACAAATCCATTATCCTCCTCTTTGTCAACAGACAAATATGGGACATGAAATTTTACACGCACAATCTAATTTGAAATATTAAATTGGGAAATCAAATTTTACACGGGGACAATGTAATTTAAAACATTGAATTTTACGTACAAGTAAACCTAAAAAAGTGACGTGTATAATCTTTGGCTTTTCCAGATTGACGGATATGCTTTAGTGAAGTGTACCACTCCTTGCAACAGATACGCGTTTCTAGCCAACTCATATTTCATAATTATTTCTCTTTTCTTTCGCTTTTTCAAATTAACGGATATGCTTTAGTGACGTCTACCACTCCTTCCAACAGATACGCGTTTCCACTCCTTCCAACATATACGCGTTTTCTGGCCAACTCATATTTCATAATTATTTCTCTTTTATGCACGTCTCCGAGAGTCAATTATTTCAATGGATATGTTTTTTCAGCTAGGTTCAAAAATTGTTTATCGCTTGTGTTACTGCAGTTTTTTAAGTGAAAAGATTAGTTAACAATCAAATCTTTTACCATTTGAATTTCCATTATTTTGGAGTTAATTTGTTTGGATAATTATATTCTTAGTTAGATGGTAAAATTTTTAAAAAAATGTATGTAATAAGTAATAATTTAAGAATTAAAAAAAAATTTAACATAAAATTTTATTAAAAAGGTATATTTAGAGAATTATTTTTTAATGTTCATTAATATGGTAATATTCATGTATTATATATCCAGTTTCCAATTATAGTTTGTCACCAAGCAAAGTATCTTTTTTCAATTGAAGTTCACAAGTTTACTCATAATTTCATTTCGTGGAAATCAACAAAAGGGCAGAGCAAATATCTAAGTAAGTAACACAATAAAAAAAACATTGATCTCAATCAATTGCGTGTCACAAACATCTTCTGGAAAGGCCATATTTCCAAATCCATTGTTCTAGAAGTGGAACCTAAGGGAGACTCTCAAAATCCAAGTAAATGGAACAAGATAAACTAATTATCAAAATCAACATGGACAAGGGGCTGGTTTAAAGAGACTAACCTAACATGCACGAGGTTAAACTAATTAAAGTATTCATCAAAATGGCATCCAACTAATGATCATCAAGAATAGACTAGAGGTCCAAATCCATTGTCCTCCTCCACAAGTTGGGGACAATATATTTTACACACTGAGTGTCTGATTTGCATCATGAGTCTCTCCATAAAAGTACAAAAAATAGACACCCACATTGAGGTGCTTCCCATAAAACATACCAAAAAAACACTCAAGAGAGCAAGAGGACCAAAAATCCGGAATATTTGAAATTTATAGGTACTTCTACCTCCTTTAACATAAAAGGGGAAAAAAATATCTCTAATTCTCTGTACCTCTTTCGTTGACCAAAGATGAAGAATATTTGAAATTTATAGGTAATTCTATCTCCTTTAACATAAAAGGGGAAAATATGCCTCATTTTGTGTACATATTCTGTTTTATTTGGCTTTTTCCATGTAATTGATTTGGTTGTTAATTATTTCAAAAACAAACTTATTTTTTGATTTCGTGTATTTTTTAAGCATCAATTTCTTTGACATTTGAATTTCCGTTATTTTGTTGGAGTTTTTTTTTAATTATTATTAATAATTTGGCTAAGTTACATACTAAGATTTTTAAAACACTCTCATTAAAAGTAAGAATTAAAAAATTAAAACACATTTAAAAAAAACATGGAAAATTTAAAATAAATAATAAGATAACATATTTTTTTTATTATTTATATGTTAGAAAAGTTGTTTTAATTTAAAATAAGAGAAAATTATATGGTAATATTATTTGTCTCATATGCAGTTGCCAAAAAATTATGATATTAATTATATAACTTTACTATAATAGTATATCTTAGACACATAACCATAATATATTTCCAAATAAAAGGTTGAAAACATTACATTTCAATTTAACATGAGGCCTAGGTTAAAATTTAAAGATATGTATAAATATTATATATTAATAACATGACATACATACATATATATATATATATATATATATATATAGGATATATATGTATGTATGTATGTTAGAGAGAAGGGTTTTTTTTTAGCCAATTGAGCTTTATTATAAACTAATCTCTTCCAACAGATGAGATTTTTCAGCCAACTCAACCTTATTATTAACTAATGGATTTGGTTGTTAATTTTTTCAAAAAGGAACTTACCTTAAGAGTTCCTTTCTTTTAAGTAACTTGCAACTACTTTCACAATTCCCCTTATTTAAGAGTTTTTTTTTACTTTTGTTGTTTTTGATTCTTTAATTATTATTATTAATTAGGCTCACTTACATAATTAAACATTCATTTTTATTATTTTTTAGTTATTATTATTCATTAAATTTAATTACATGGCAAGATTTTTGCTTTAGTTAATTTTTAATTTTTAATTATTATTACTAGGTTTCATTACATGAAAATAATTTTAAAATATTATTAATAAAAATAAGAATTTAAAAAATCTAATAATTAAAAAATAATACATAGAAAATTTAAAATAAAAAATTACCTTACTTCAAAAAGCCTAAACTAGTCCCTCAACTATAGCAAAGATGCTCTACTTTGTTGGCACTACACTCTTTATAGCTAAGATAACATAAAAACCTATGAAAACTTTATAGGTTAGAAACTTCTTTTTAATTTAAAATAAGAGAAAATTATATCATAATATTGTTTCCATTTCCTATCTACTTGCCAAAAAGTTGAGTGATAACATTTATACCATTTGCACATACAATGATTTTATATCTATTAAAATAGGGATTTGAAAGCATTGTATTTCCATTTCAAGCTAAAATTTAAAAATATGTATAAATATTGTATATTAAATACATAATATTTATTTTTACTTAAAAAATATTTTTTCTACATAAATTAAAAAATTTGAAATTATTGAATGTTAATATTGAATGTTGAAGAAATATATTTTAATCTTAAATAGTGGAATATTATTATCTTTCATAAAATTAAAACGTATTAAAATTAGTTTTATGACTTATTTCTTCTATACACAAAAGAAAAAAAACAATTTTAATATATATGCTTTTTTACCCTAAACTTTATGAAATTCTGATCATATTTTGAAAAACTCTGGTAGTGATTTTTGTAAATACAAGTAAAAGTTGTCAAACATCATAATTTTAGGTGCACTAGAGGTATTCGATGGTGTTGAATCCATTTCCATCGTCAAAAACATGATTCAAACACCCAAATTGAAGTGATTACCTTAAAAACATAGCACAAACAAAAAATCAATCGAAGAGAAGGGAGAGTGATGATCTGAAATTTATAGGTGTTCCCGCCTCATTTTTATTCAATCTACAAATATGTCTCATCAATTTTCTTTTGCTTTTCCAGATTAACAGATATGCTTGAGTGACGTATCCTTCCAACAGATACGCGTTTCTCGCCGACTCATATTTCATAATTATTTATGTTTTTTTTGGCTTTTCCAAATTAAAGGATATGATTTAGTGACGTCTACCACTCCTTCCAATAGATACGCATTTTCTGGCCAACTCATATTTCATAATTATTTCTATTTTATGCACGTTTACTAGAGTCAATTCTTCCAACGGATATGCTTTTTCAGCTAGTTTCAAAACTTGCTTACTTCTTTTGTTATTGTCATTTTCTAATTGAAAAGGTGAAAATATTAGGTAAAATGTTATGAAATTATTAGCGTTTAGGATTTAGGGATTGGGGTTAGTGTTCACGTTACTTCTTTTGTTATTGTCATTTTCTAAGTGAAAAGGTGAAAAGATTAGGTAAAATGTTATGAAATTATTAGCTTTTAGGATTTAGGGATTGGGGTTAGTGTTCACAGGTAAGGGTTTAGGTCTTATAATACTTTAGTATATTATTTTAATAAACACTTAAATAAAAGATAAAAACACTTTTCAAAATTTTATAAAATGCTTAGTGTTTAGAATTTACATCTTGGGGTTTAGGGTTTAGGATTTAGGGTTAAGGGCTTAGGGTTTGCAGATGAGGGTTAGGGTTTAGGGTTTAGGGATTAGGTTTTAGGGTTTGCAGTTTGTGGTTTAGTGTTTAACCTTTACAGTTTAGTGTTTATAAGACTTTTGCAAATGGTATTAATATAACACTTAAATGAAAGTGACAAAACACTTTCTAAAATGTTTTAAAATGCTTAGGGTTTAGGGTTTAGGGATTAGGGTTGAGGGTTGAGGATTGAAGGTTTACGGTTGAGGGTTGTGGGTTTATAACATTAGTAAATTCTCTTAATAAAAACTTAAATAAAAGTTACAAAATGCTTTTAAAAATGTTATAAAATGCTTAGAGTTTACCGTTTAGTGTTTATGGTGTAGGGTTTGGTGCTTGGGGTTTAGGGTTTATGGTTTATAACACTTTAGTATATGATTTTAATAAACACTTGAATAAAAAGTTACAAAACATTTTTAAAATGTTGTAAAATTCTTAGTATTTAGGGTTTAGGGTTTGTGTTTTAGGGTTTAGGTTTTGCAGTTTATGGTTTATAGCACTTTACTAAATGCTTTTAATAAACACTTAAAAGGAAACTTTCAAAACATTTTTTTAAAATGTTATAGGATGCTTATGGTTTAGTGTTTAGTGTTTAGGGTTGAGTGTTTACGGTTTGGGTTTTAGGGTTTAGGTTTTAGGGTATAAGGTTTAGAGTTTAGGGTTTTGGATCTAAGATTTATAACACTTTAGTAAATTATTTTGATAAACACTTAAATAAAAGTTACAAAATAGTTTTTCTAATGTTGTAAAATGCTTAGGGTTTAGGGTTTAGGGTTTAGGGTTTATAACACTCTAAACTCTAAACCCTTAGCCCTAACCCTAAGCATTTTATAAAAGTTCAAACCCTAAACCTTAAACCCCAAACCCTAAACCCTATACCCTATACACTAAACCCTAAAGCCTAAGCATTGCATAACATTTTAAAAGGTATTTTGTAACATTTTTTAAGTATTTATTGATGGCATTTATTGAAGTGTTACAAATCCTAAACCCTAAATAGTAAGCATTTTATAACAATTTAAAAAGGGTTTTGTAACTTTTTTTAAGTGTTTATTAAGAGAATTTACTAAAGTCTTACAACCCTAAGCACTTTAATAAAGTGTTAATAAAAGTTGAAAAACACTTTTTAAAATGCTACAAAATGCTTAGCGTTTAGGGTTTAGAGTTTAGCTTTTACGATTTAGGGTTTATAACACTTTAGTAATTACTTTCAATAAACACTTAAATGAATCTTACATAACACTTTTTAAAATGTTATAAAATACTTAGGGTTTAGGGTTTAGGGTATAGGGTTTAGGCTTTATGGTTTGCATTTTAGGCTTTAGAGTTTAGTTTTTATAACACTTCATTAAATGATTTCAATAAACACTTAAATAAGAGTTACAATTTTTTTAAGATGTTATAAAATACCTAGGGATTAGAGTAAGGGTTTGGGGTTTAGGATTTAGGATTTAGGATTTAGGATAACGCTTTTTCAAAACGATTTTAATAAACATTTAAATGAAAGCTAGAAAACAATTTTTAAAATGTTATAAAATGATTTGGGTTTAGCGTTTACGGTTTAGGGTTTAGGTGTTGGTGTTTCAAACGTTATAAAATGATTAGGGTTTAGGGTTTATAACACTTTAGTAAATTCTTTTAATTACCACTTTAAAAAAGCTACAAAATGCTTGTTAAAGGATTATATAATTATTAGGGTTTAGCGTTTAGGGTTTAAAATGTTATAAAATGCTTATGGTTTAGGGTGTAGGTTTTAATGTTTATAGAGCTTTAGTAAATTCTTTAGTAAATGATAGGTTGGAAATGGACTTTTCAAGGTAACAGGTTGACAAGCAACAGACTGTTGAATGAATTATCAACGAATATTATCCATTGAGAAGCACTAATGATTGAGATGGTCTTCCCCACAAATATTACAAGGAAGATGGATTTTATTCTTCTTATCTTTTGAGACAACCCCAAGATTCTCTACGGTTTACAATGCTTCTTGTTCCCGACTCAAAGGTCTAGATTATTTCTCTTTCATCTTACCTCATGATTACTAAGGGTTATTTGTTGATGTGGAATGAATAGAGTTGACCTCATTGGTGGGAACAAGAGAATTATGAGTCTGCATAGGAGGATTTCTAGCTAGTGTACCATAACATATACTCATTGACCCATTTGAAAGGTTCTCTCACTAATTCTTTGAGATGGACCGCACAACACCATAGGAATGGATTCTTGTTGTATAATTCCGAGGATTAGTTGATGAGGAAGAGAAATAGAAATGATATCGTATATGTTACCTACCTGAGAATAGACCATCTCAAGATTATGGGCACGAAATGATGGCTCACACCTCAATTTGGGTTGCTACCATGGAAAAATATTTAATAATCGTAGACATGAAGGACTTTATTAACCACTCACATAAGAATTCACATCCTCCTCATCCACATCCTCCTCCATATCCTCCTCATCCACATCCTCCTCCACATCCTCCTCCTCCTCCTGCTCCACATCCTCCTCCACCACCTCCACCTCCTCCTCCACCACCTCCACCTCCTCCACATCCACATCCTCCACCTCCACCTATATCTCCACCACCTCCTACTGCACCTCCACCTCCACCACTACAACCTCAACTCCCTCATCCAACTTCTCCTCCTCCTCCTCCTCCTCTGCGTCCACCTCCTCCACCTCCATAATCTCCTCCTCCACCTCTACATCCTCCTCCTGCATCTGCATCTCCACCTCCTCCTCGAACACCTCCACCTACACCTCAACCTCCTCCACCACCTTTTCCTCCCACTCTGCTTCCTCCTCTACCTCTACCCCCTCCTTCACCACCACTACCTCCTCCTCCTCCACCTCCTCCACCTCCACAACCAACTCCTATACTTCCACCTCAACCTCCACCTTCAACTCCTCCACCTCTTTTTCCACCTACACCTCTACCTCCACCGCCTTTGCCTACCTTCCCCTCGCCCTTCTCCTCCACCACCTCCAACTCCACCTCCACCTCCTCACTGTCCATCCCCTCCTCCTCCACCTCAAGCTTCACCTCCTCCTCCTCCTCCAACACCTCCACCTTCACCTCTTCCTTCACCTCGTCCTCCACCTCCTTCCTATATGTTAGTGTCAGTCTTCCAGCCTTCCCCCAGTGATCAAATGTGCTCTTACAAAGTGATTTTGAAGTGTCAAGGTCAAATTTTATCATTTCAGTGACTCTTCAAGCAAAATTTGGTCACTAGGCATTAGGTCTAGGGTTTTCTCTCACTCTTTTCAAATTTTCCCAAATGCCAACCTATGTCACTATTCAGCTGAGCCTATCATCATTCATAGGGTTTTCATCATCATGTCAAGTTCCATA